>NW_006497159.1:1452032-1464329 GCF_000471905.2 Amborella trichopoda
CTCTAAACAATCAAATTTGAGCCTGCCTCAGAAATATTGCTAGAAGTGGTTGTTTTGATGCCTAATATCCTCAAATCGATCATCTCGACATCAAGATATATGGATATGAGAAAAAAAATTGACTTCAAGTTTTGGAAATAGTGTATTTTATAGCACATTTTTGGACCATCAATTTTCAAGATTTTCAAGTTTTCATAGATCTGTTGATCTACACTATTTTTTAAGCTTTAAACTTAATAAATAAATATGAAAATATATTTTAAGGCTATCACAAATATTTTCAGTATTGAAACCACATTCCTCAATACCTTACATCAATATATATATTATTGACGGGCATATTTTATTGTTTGCACTTTACATCAACAATAAAAGGATCATAAAGTTATTCAACTTGTAAACTTACTCCACGAGATCAAATAGCCAACTATAAGGATTGCTTTCAGTATAAAATTTTGAGATCCACCTGAGAATCACGAGATCAAATAGCCAACTATAAGGATTGCTTTCAGTATAAAATTTTGAGATCCACCTGAGAATCTCTAGCGGGTAGTTTTCGAAAAACAAAATTTAGATATTGTCGTATACCCTTACACATAACCGAAAAACAAAATTTAGATATTGTCTTATACCCTTACACATAACCATCCAAAAGTCGGAGCATCTCTTTTCAATCGTACAACATTACTTTCCTAGGCATATACAAATGGGAATGTTTCCATACTTCTCATACCATATAGAAGATACATATATATAGCCCCCCTCTCCCCCAATCAGGTTGTCCAATTTAGATCAAGTGAATAGTGACCATTTGATCTAAGATCCGATGCTTCCAAGTATTTTATTTTTAATTTGTTTTATAAATTATATAAATATGAAATTTGATATGTGACATCATCTCAATGAGGCTCACCTAAAAACAATATTAAAAAATATTTTTGATAAAATACAATATGAAAATATCCCTAACACTTTCACGGCTTATTTTATTTTATTGGGAATATTTTTTTATATTCTGTACAGGTGTGAGTTTAAGAGATGAGTGGACACCAAAAATTGGTGTCCAAATGTATTATAAAAAAAGTTAAAAATAAAATAGTGTAGAGGCGTGACAATGTGATTTGGGCCATCTCAATTATCCATTAGAATGGATGATTACACCTGTAAGTATATAAGTTTTATACAATAGGGATAAATAGAAAGCTAGGCCTGTACAGACTGTGTTTGAATTTTTTTTTTTTTTTTCTTGGGATGATGATAGCACGGTTGAAGAGATTAATTCCAAAATTTAGGGAAGCTGAAGATACTATTTAATTAGGCTTTACCCAAATGAATGAATGGAGCGAATGCTCCCAGAGAAGCATTATTTTTTTGACATGGGAAACAACAAACTATGCTAACATTTGAGTTTCATACAATTTGTTAGCAACTTTCCTGTGTTTATTTTCTATGGTGGTTTGAACTTGTGCGTAACAACAATGTAATACTTAAATCACTCAAGTTGAAGTCCAAATTAATTTGTACATTAATACCTAGCCCAACCGAGCCTAGCCTATACAATATATAGTGTCTATAAAATTACATGGGTTATATAGACTATATAAACCTTATATGCATATTACTTTATATTGACTATTATAGAGCCTATATGTCTGTATGCTTTATAAATTGACTTGAGACCCCGCATAACGAGGAGGTCCCTTGAAATCAGCTTTATTTTCTAATGATTTTATCTTCTTTTGTCATATTTATTAATTCCCTTTTCAATTTTCATGACTACCATTTTTTACTAACATATAGTTTTGGTGACCTTAGTCAGCACAAGTAATGGTCCAAAAAGATAGGACATCTCAGTCTATTTCTTCTGGACCATAACTTGAAAATTCCTCATTTTATCTACCAAAAATGATATACGATTTATAACTAAATTTTCGTTTGGAGATTCTAGACTTTCTCAACTTTGACAGTAAACAATTGTAAGTAATACATTACTCCTATGTTTGAGAATGGGTTCTGGGCGGAGATGGTCATGGTGTTAGTTGCCATAATGTGATAGCTAGAGCGCTATTCTCATTAGGTCCCAAGTTTATAATAAAAAAAAAAAAGAAAAAAAAAGAAGAAGATTATTAATCCGTTTTTACTTTGTTAGTTATGGTAACTATGGCTTGAATGGTTACGGCTTACTCAAGTTTAAATCTCAGCCAAACCTATATTTAAAATTTTGTATTTCTTTAAATTCCCTTATAGTACGCATTCTATAATTTTTAAATACCCCTAGAAGACAGGGCTAGGCTGAGCTTATAGGCTGGGCCTGGGCCACATAGCCAACATTAGGAATGGTCCGACCCAAGCCTTATCACAGGCTGGGGCGAAGCTAACTTCACCCCAATCAAGACTAGTCCCGCTGCAAGGCTTACCTTCTAGCCACTTCCTCTCTCTCTTCCTCGTTTTCATATCAAAACAACATTATCCTTGTTTCAAATCCACATCGAAATTGTTGTGCGCGAAAGATCTAAGCCCGATAGGTTGATTTTTGACAAATAAAATATGAGAAAAAAGAACCGGCAACAACAAAAAAAAGCATAATACTAATAATAACAATAACAATAACAATGACAAGAAGAACAATAACAATAACAACAATAACAATAACAATAACAATAATAATAATAATTATAATACAGGAAAGTGTTTTGGCTATAAATACTTATTTTTATATTTTTTCTATGTTTATATTTTTCAAAAGTAAATTTCTCCCAACTTTTTAAAACTCACTTAGATGTTCTTTGTTTAATTTTATTTTAAATATATATTTCTTTTCTTTTAAGATTTTTTTTGTATTTATTTGTTTTTAAACAATACTCAGCCATACTCGAGCCGAGCCGAGTTACTCAGGCCAAGTACTCGGCTCAGGCATCCGACAAATACTCAGCCCGAGTTATTGTTTCAATCACTGCTGTCATCCATCAAATTACCTGTAAAAACCAATCTGAAAACTGAGATTCAAACAATGAAAACATCAACTTAACCAAGAGAAATCAAATGAAAGTAAACCAAATTAAAATTGAGATTTATATGATAAATAATTTTCCTCACCCCATACAAGAAACTAAAGAATGATCTAATTCATAAAGAAAACATAATAAATGCAAGAACCAAGAAATAACATACATAACAAGTGGCAATGCGCAAACTATTTAACCTGCAATGCTCCCTCCATTAACGTGGAAGAAAAGATACCAAAAAAAATAAAAAAATTATGGGCTTTACAAGATGATCATACTTCAGAGAGAGCCTTGATTAATGCTGATTCTCTCTCGTAACTATTAGGCTCTCTTTCTCTCTCTAACCAGTGGTTATGATTAAATAATTGTGTAAGGGGCCCTCTACAAATTCTTATATTATATATACATGGCGTAATCTTCATGGGATAAAACGAATAACTACTTTCTCTAATTAATGCTCCGTATAACGTGTCTAATTTTTATATATTGTTGGGTTTCTTGATATACTTACTTTTTTTTTCAATTAAAAAGATCACGCATAGATTTAAATAAAAACCCAATCCTAATCATCATTTAAATTTTAAAAATACCATTTTACTAAAGGAAAATTGTTTAATGCGGGTTTCTATCTTAAAAATGGATGCAAATATGTGTCCTATCTAAAAATAATGGAAACTAAAAGTCCAAATGTTTTCTTACAAACATTATTATTTATAGTTTTTAAAATTTATTTATTGTTTTAAGTTCATGATCTCTATGTTACGGATTACATGTCTTTAAAATTTCAATCTTAAAATCCATCTCAAAAATAGATTCATTAAAAAGCCTGCATTTCTACATATGCGAACTTGGTCGAAACGGGAACCTTTACTACAATCGCACTTTTATCTTGTTTTGATGTCCTTTTCCACCTAAACTACTACTTGCACTTAACCCTCTCTCTGTCTACTACGTATCTAAATCTCGCTTAATGTTTCTCTCTCTACTACTTGTTTTGATGTCCTTTTCCACATGAACTACTACTTGCACCTAACCCCTCTCTCTGTCTACTGCGTATCTAAATCTCGCTTAATGTTTCTCTCTACTACTTCGGTAGTATAGCTCAATATCTCTCTCCCTCACTCTCTCTCAAATCATAAGCACGTTCACGTTCATCCATTCTCAAAAATAAAGTAAAAAAAAAATTGGCTAGTACATTAAAAAAAAAAAAACAAAACAAAACAAAGCCCAAAAAGGCAACCACTAGTTTCCAAAAAAAATACAAGAAATACAAAACCATGAAACAAAATTTTGCAAGAAAATAAAAACAGAAATAAAAACCAAAAACAATGAGAATGCTCAATTCACTCCATAAAAAAAATTATGAGAATGCTTAACTAACTCCATAAAAAGTCATATGGAAACAACATAAAGAACGTGTTCTTTTATCCAATAAACCCACCAAAAAAAGGAAACAAAATAACAAGGTCCAAAGGAACTTATGAATGCAGTAATGGTGAACAAAGAACAACAACACAGTCAAATCCAAGATTATATATAATGTTAGTCAAATCCAAGATTATATATAATGTTTGCTTCCATTACAAGGAAACTAAAAGCAAAAACAAGAAAACGAAGAGAAGAAGAAAAACAATATAATGGACATTTTCTCTGTCTCTCACCATGAAAGCATGAAGAAAACATATAAAGAAGAAAAGAACAACATTTTCGCTGGATAATTTAAACATACCTATAAAAGAATCCCTTGTAGCAATGCAGCTCTTCTCTCTCCTCTCTTATATCTTTCTCTCACTAAGTTTTGAACAAAGTGATAGGTGATCTGTATATTAAAGTGCAGGGTTCAAGATGTTATTTATAGTCACTTGAGTTCTACTTCGAGTGGAGATGATTTGAGAGAGAGTTTGTAAAAGGAAAATACGCATAGTAAACATTTGACCGTGAAATCTAATAGGATAGAGATAATTGTAAATATTTCTCTCAATTCTACAATAGGTTTATAATCACATTTCTTTAATTCTATCACGAGTAGAGACAATGTTTGAATTCTAATAGGAGTACACATAATGTGTAAAGGGAAATACAAAGGATTTGAGTAAAAATTTTAGATAATGTTTGAATTCTAGAGATAATGTGCATAAGGAAATACAAACGATTTGGATAAAAATTTTACCGTCAAAGAAAATCAAGAGCCCAATTAATCAAGGATTTCAAGTTGATATTTAATCATGTTATTTAACTTTGAAATAATCCTTTTTAAATAATGTTAAACTTTAAATACGTACATTAATAACATGGTTTTAAATAATTCATTTCTCTCTTTAAAACCATTTAAATAACCATTTTTAATTTAACTTTATAACTATGGTATTTAACTTCGAGATATTTATCTCTTTAAAAAAAAGGCAAGCTTTCTATGCTTCTCCTACAGCATAAAAGTTCTATCCCCCCTTATCCAACCGTCCATTCTGAATAGAGGACTAAGATTACCCCATTCACAGTGTCACGTCTCTATACTATTGTATTTTTAAATTTTTTCTATAAACTATTTTGATACCAAAATTTGGACGCACATCCCTCTAGTAAACTCACAATAGCAAAAAATATAAAAACAATGTTTTCAATAAAATAAAATGACCAAAATACCCCTAAAAGATTCAAGGGTCATTTTGGTCATTATATTTTATCAAAAAATTATTTTTAATATTTTAAATAGGTGTGCTCCAATAGGAAGATGGCACGTACCAAATTTCATATTCATACAATTTGTATAAAGAAACTAAATATAATATATTTTGAGACGTCGAATCGAAGATCAAACTGTGAGTAGCTCTCTTGAACAAAATTGGACAGTTGGATGGTAGGAGGAGGATAAAACTTCTATGTTGTAGGGAAAGGATAGAAACCTTTCTTTTAAAAAAAATTTAGTTTCTCTCTCTAAAATTTGATATGGTTTCTATTTCTAAAATTTAAATACACTTTCTCTTTCTAAAACTTAAGATTTGAGATAGTTTCTCTCTAAAAATTTTGAGATAGTTTCTATTTTTAAAAACTTTCAAGAACTCTCTAAAATTCGATATAATTTCTCTCTCTAAATTTTAAATTTGAGATAGATTTCTCTCTAAAAATTTGATATATTTTCTCTCTAAAAATTTGTATGCACTCTCTCTCTAAAATTTGATATAGTTTCTCTCTAAAACTTAATATTCTCTCTCTAAAGGTTGAGATGCTCTCTCTCTCTCTCTTAAATTTTAAATTTGAGATAGTCTCTAAAATTTTGAGATAATTTCTCTTTCTAAAAATCGTTATATACTTTCTCTCTCTGAAATTTGATAGAGTTTTTCTCTAAAACTTAAAATTTGAGATAGTTTCTCTATTTCTAAAAATTTTGAGATAGTTTATCTTTCTAAAAATTTTAGGTACTCTCTCTCTCAAATTTGATACTCTCTAAAATTTTAACATACTTTCTCTAAAAGTTCAAATTTGAGATAGTTTATCTCTCTTAATTTTTTTGAGATAGTTTCTCTCTTTAAAAATTTTGAAATACTTGTCTCTAAAATTTTCATACCTACCAAATGTGCCCTATGTTTTAGATTGCGGGGGCTGATGAGTGGAATCCATGGGCCCTGAAAATTTAAAAAAACAAGTTTTGATGTGGAAATGAAATCATGGAAAAGTTAGGTGCGGAAATGAAATAAAATCTTGGAGCCTAGCCAATCTTTTTGACGAGATCGAGCATAGATGCAAAGGCTATTGGAACACATATGGCACAAGATGAACGCAGCCGCATATGCCTTAGCCAGAGCAGGCACTAATCCCAGCTAAAGTTTACCCCGTCACCCTAGACTATAGTTAGCAAGTAGGGGAATATCAATATATCGGCACACCATAAAATCGAAAACAAATCGTTTTTATTTTAAAAAGTCGGATGAAAAAATCGGGTAAAAAATATGGATCGAAAAAAATACTTTATGTAAAAATGTCGCAAATATAAAAGACTAGGTTAAAAAAATCGGAGTGGAAAAACAGATAAGTTTAAAAAAGGGCCACCATATTTATGCTAACTATGCTAACACTATAGTCATTAAACTAGCTATTCTCACTATGCACCATACTAACTATGCACCATTACTAACTATACACCATACTAACCATACTAACTATACACCAAACTAAGTATACGAATATGCACTATACCATCCTTTGCACCATATTTTAGACTTTTAGAGAGAGAAGATAAGAGGGGGGTGACCATTTCCTTCGGAGTCAAGAGACAGAGAGAGAGAAGTGGCGCGGGAGAAAGAAATGCAGAGGGAGAGAGAGGTGGACATAGAGAAAGAAATAGAGCGAGAGCGGGGGCAGGGGGTGACTATGGATCTCATAGGAACACAGAAGAGCAGACATGGTTTTTCAGAATGTGTGCTATCTTTTTGTTGGAGTATATGTTCCTTTACTCCCCTAGAGGAAAAAGTTATTCAAGGAATTTTTTTATGTGAAATTTTGGATCAAATTAAGAATTACCAAATAATTGTTTAAAAAAATATAAATTTGAATTATTCAATACTTTTGTGCAAAAATTAGACAATTTACATTAAAATTTAGAATTTTGCTTTTTTAGCTTCATAGAGAGTGCATTTAAATTTTCTTTTAGGAAGTTGGTATACATTTTCAAACTTTAGATCCTTAAAAAACCCCAAGATTGGATTTTGTCAAGGGAAGCAGGAGCATGTTTAAAAAGACTTCAAAGCCTTTTGATTTGTTGCTTATTAAGATGGGGTTTTGATTTGTTGCTTATTAAGATGGGGTCCCTTTTTTTTTAAAAAAAAAAGTGGATTGGTGGGGGAGATTGTCTACCCTCAATCCTGATTTGGATCAACTGAATCAACAATCTCGATTGTTCTCAAATCCTCTACATCAGTGATCCAAAATAAAAAAAATAAAAAAATAAAAAATAGAGGTTTATAGGGTGAGGATTTAGGGGGAGGGGGGGCGCCACATAAAATATTAGATAAGCTTAAAGAAAAAAGAGAAAGAATGATGAGGGGGTTTTAGGGGGGAACTTGGTGGGGACCATACCATTATGGAACTAGTTTTGTCCCAACCAATTATGCATCCAAATCGGCGACCTGAATCAACAATCATCGTTTTTTTAAAACACTAATGGACGACTTAGATGATATTTGACTTTAACAATATAGTTGAAACATTCAGGGCCTATTTGGTTCAATATAGATTAAAAATCTGGATAATGGCTCAACTCCAAGATTTCATATTTCTACGAAATTTTAAAATTGGGATTCATATCACATTTGATTCCTTGGAAATAGGGATCCTGGGGAGATGCCTCTCTTGGAATTGGTATATCTTGGAATTAACATCTCCTATGATGCCTCTCTTGGAATTGGTATATCTTGGAATTAACATCTCCTATAATAAAATTGTTTGTTGTTTGGATAGCATCTTGTAAGAGAATTAAAAGATGCAATGTTTGGATTGTTTGAAAGACATGTCTCCCTGAAATTATATAATATAATATAATAATATTATGTAATGGTTGCTTGAAATACACGTTTTCTTGAAATTATATAATATAATAATATAATATTATGTAATGGTTGTAGTTTGTATAAGGTTGCAACTTTAAACAATCAAATTAAGACGCACATCTAGATTGTATCATAACTATAATTTTGGTGTAAAAAAATCTTAGGATGGCTTGAGAACCTATTTTCGTCTCTAATGATAAAATTTTAAACCCCAAAAATGGTTAAAATAGAGTAGATCTATAAATACAGGAAAATCTTGAAAATAGGGGGCCCAAATAATTTGTTGCATGATACACTATTTTGCGTTCTCAAAATCTTCTTTTTCTTTTTATATTCATACATCTTGATATCGAGATGATTAATAAGAGGGTTTTTCAACATCAACACAACTTTTTATGATGAATTTTTGATGTACACCTTAATTCTACATTTTAGGATTACAAACTTATATAAATTTTTTCCTTATATAATAATATAATAGCATACAATATTATTAATAATGTAATATAATATTATATATTTTTAATATTTTTGTTATATTAATGTTATATATATTAAATATATTATCTAAATAATTACTTATATAATATATATTAATTATATTATATTTATGATAATACAAATTATTTACACTTTTATATTATATATTCTATAATGTTATATATTAGTATATATTATAGTATACATTAATTATTGTATATAATATATTAAATATATATTAACGTTTTAGATATATATTATAACATTATATATCTATTAAAAATTTCTTGTACATAGTAACAATATTTTATATAATTATTACATATAATTTTATAAAATTATAACATATAGTTAATGTCAATTATATATTAATATATAATATCATATAGTATTATAATATTGTGTAATATTAGATATATTGTTATATATTTTATAGAATAATTAAAATTTGAATAATAATATGAATTAATTAATTAATTCCTATTTCATCTTAGTAAAGGTTATTGTTATGTATTTTTTCTTTTCAAGAAGCGTTACATATATTTTTCTAAAAGAATACTAGGATTTTTGGTTTTTATATTTATTTAATTTTTTTAACACTTCAATTTCAATGAATTAAGAGTATGGAAAACATATGTACATGATAGACATTATATTTTGTTCCTACTATTTTTCTTAAATTTTTTTTTTGAGTTTCCTATATTTTTCTGATTTTTCCATTTTTTTTTTTTTTTTTTTTTTTGTTATTTTTAATTTTATATGAATTTTTCCTATTTTCTAATTTTAAAATTTGTGATTATTAATGATAGTCTGGTCTTGATAACATTGATATAAATTACGTCCATAAGGAAAACGTTTGCTGGAGATCGCAATTTCAACTATTTGGTGGAAGATTTGTTTCCTTATTTTCTCCTCCAAAACATGGAAATGCGTCTATGCAGGAGTATCTTCACGCATTTACTTCTTTTGACGATGATGCAGCCCTATAAAAACATTTTTCTTTTTGAAATTGTTTTTTCTTTTTTTTTTTTTAAAAAAAACCAGACATTTTCGGTGGGTTTATATAAAGCACCT
The DNA here is from genome assembly GCF_000471905.2 of Amborella trichopoda. The sequence goes on from NW_006497159.1 coordinate 1,462,135, forward strand.
CATACACACATCCAGAGTTACTCACTCCTCTCTAACGTCTCTCTGAAACCTATCTCTCTCGTCCCTATTGCACGTCTCTAATGTAACATTTTCACGTCACATTTGCGTCGACTATTCTTGACCCATTTATTTTTAGAGAACTACAAAAGGAAAAAAAAGTTTAAATATAGAAAAGACAAAAACCGATTTTGTCTTAAGTCCGTTTTTTGGGTAAGTGGGGAAAAGCCCCAATTCGTTTTTCATTAAGAAAAATTAAAAAAGAAACAATTCATTATTTTACAACCCGAAAAATTAAAAAAAAAACAATTTATTTTTATTTTACAGCCCTATAATAAGGCAGTTGCACCATATCATGAAATAAAATACCTAATTGGTCCATCCAAACACCAGTTTAAAATGGTTTATTTTCTCAATTAAAAAGAGTAAAAAGTACCCAAAATTGGCCAAAAGTTTCACCTTAAGCAAAACACTGACACAATAGAAATGAGAAGCAATTGAATTTTTTTTTTTTTTTCTTCAAGAAATTATGATAAAGAGTGGATGATAGTAGATCCCAAATATGATATGATGATGATGAAAAAGAATGGATATCGACATGGGAATTCAGGAAGGGGTTCAGCTTCTACCCACACCGTGGGTGAAGTGCACCATCCTCTTCTTGCTAAGGCAAAGGAACCCTCCTCATCGTGCTCCTTAAGTTATCCAAGTCCTGCGCGTGTTTTACGCTTGTGTAAAATGATTTGAAGCGTTCTTTAGATTTTTTTTTGTTAGAGTCGGTGTTTTAAAAACCAACGATTTGGATTGGAATGGTTAGTGTTGGCCGACCTGGTTCCCAGTCAGAATTGGGAACCGGTCTGCTGTCTATAAGGAGCTGCGCAATAAAGACCGGCCTAATACCCTGTTCTCACATATTTAATTTTTTTAATTGTTTTTATTTGTTTTAAATTTTTTTAAAAGATTCCTACCGAAAGAATTGGTTGGAGCACCAATATGGTTAGTTCAACTAACACGCTGGACACAGTTGTTGAACTCCGTCTCTCTAAACCTGATAAGGACTCAGATTAGATATGTTCAGAGAGATTTTGAAGAAAGTCAAAATAAATTTCCTTGTTACATGGAAATGGAAATGCTATCGTTCACTAATCCTTAAAAGAAAACACAAACAAGGAAAAGAGAAGGATTGCTCTCATCTGTATCAAACTTGTTGATTTTAAGATACTTGTCTCACCTCTCATTTCCCAGTTCACCTATAGAAAGGTTGGTGCGATATACTACTAGTAGATTGTTTTTATTACAGATAAAGTGCCTCCTCTCCCAACCTTGCATCTATGAATCCTCTCCTCTCTCTTACCAGTTCTCGCCATGAAGAAGGAGAAATATTTTCTTTTTTGATATGATTATTGTGGGAATGGAGATGGGGTGTTAAGTTGAGGCATCCGCCATCCTTAACCCAACCTGATTCCCAAATAAGGCGAAAGCATTATCCTCATTTCTAATAATGTTGTCACAAATTGGGGCTTAGTAACCCGGCCAAAACTCTTTTATGTTTTGTAATAGAAGTGAGTAGGTTTTATAATTGCGTAACAGAAATACCATATTAAAAAAAAAAAAAAAAGTTACAGGACATCCATTTCACGCATCTCATACTTGATTATTCAATTGTTCCGCAAAATCTTTTTTGTTGAGACTTTTCCATTTGCCCCATTTTTCAACAGAAATAGACTGTATAGAAACCTAAAAGATCTTTCTAACTTTTTCAGACCCTTACTATTTGACTCGCAAATGTATCAAATTATAAAGGTTATTAAACAAGTCCACTTATCATTTATAGTCATATATAGAAACCTCTCATTTACAAAAACGAAAGCTCCATTTTGCAATGCAAGATAAAGTGGGATCAAAATAGATGGAAAGCCCATTCAACACACATAATAGGAAGACAGAGTGATAGCGATAGAGGAAGAATAGTGAGCTATGGAAAAAAAAAAAAGGATTTAAAATGGAAGATAAAACCAGAAGGCAATGGAGAGATAGAGGGAGAATAGTGAGTTATGGAAAAAGGCAGAACCAAAATGGATGGTAAAACCAACACACAAAATAAAAAGAGAGTTAAAGGGAGAATTGTGAGTTATTAACCAAAAAAAAAAAAAAAAAAAAAAAAAAAAAAAAAAAAAAAAAAAAAAAGAAGAAGAAGA
>NW_006497159.1:1464782-1497880 GCF_000471905.2 Amborella trichopoda
AGTAGTAGTTACTAAAACTAAAAAAAAAAAAAAAAAAAAAAAAAAAAAAAAAAAAAAAAAAAAAAAAAAAGAAAAGAGAAAGGTAAGCCCCAAATGATATATTCTGTATGCTAGAGAGAAGGATTTAGAGAGAGAACAGTAAGATACGGAAGACAAGGGGAGGATGGAGAGAAAGATATATGGAGCCGGGCGGGGGGGAGGGGGGAAAATGGGAGGATAAGGCTCTTTATCTACAAATCATATAACAATCCGTTGCATTCATCAACGGAATGCCTGTTTTCGACGATAGGCTTCTTCAAGACGACAAATGCCTTGCCTGTAACCACACTAACAGGCCTGCTTGATGCATATTGTGTGCAGAAGTCTGCACCCTCATGTCCCTAGCTAGTAATATTTTCTTAGATGCCCCTAATACGCCAACCATAAATCCCTATTTTAATATTTAGTTTATTTTATTTACTTTTAATTTTTTTTAGTACAATTCAAACTGATTGGGACGTGGATCTAGCGCTCTGACAGAAATCTATAGGTGAATGATTTGCCCCCACAGACCCAGATTTGAGAACACCGTTTACCTCTTCCGGTCTCGGGATCTAGGCACTCTTGAGCCCAGTAACTTCGTTAAGTCTAAATAGTTTATGAGTCCAGAAGGGTCTAAAAGATAGAAAAAATAAATAGAGAAGTTTAATTAAAGATAAAATAAAAAAAAACATAAATGCCAAAAAAACTATATACCCTCCAGGAGCGCAAAGTGCGCCGACACCCCCCAAAGATATTCTACTCCTCCCCCTACTCACATGCTATATGCATGAAACAATAACGACCCAAAACTGAACAAGAACCATATGAATTTTGGGGGACAAGGGTATTGAAAATTTTAAAATCCAATTTTTTCTTATTGATAATAATCATCATGTAATTTTGAGATGGATGTCAAAATTTCATAAAAGAAAAATATATCCTCCCAAGATAACACATACCTTACATGTACTTCACACCGGTGGGTAAAGTCTTATTTAGGAGTATTTCAAGACCCCAAGTTTTTGGGGTTCTAATCTCTTCAACTTAGCTTTTGACATAAGACCTAAAAAAAAAACCGAGCATACCCACTTTGTGTGTGCAAAGGAACCCTGCACTATTTGGATCCTCAAATCTAAGTTTTTAACAATTTAAAATCTACATATTTTGGAAAAATACTTAAATGATGATTCCCCAAAGTATTTCAAAATTTTAAATCGAAAAATATTCTTTCCCGAGGGAATAAATGTATAGTGTGCTTCTCCTTTGGGAAAATTGTAATTTCCCAATTTAAGAATATCTTAGTTTTAAACATTTTAAGGAACCGCATGGTCCAAAAGTTTTCTCTAAAAACTTAGGGTCATATCAAGTTTTAAACATTCAGAAGAAACCGAGGAAGCTTTAGACCGTGGAGTTTGATTCTATCAAAATGGTCCAAAGATTAAATAGAATTCACTATCTCAAAGTTCTAGATAGAGAAACAATCTCAAATTTCAAATTTTGAGTTAGAAACTAACTCAAAATTTTTAAAGAGAAACTATATCAAAAAATTTGAAAAGAGAAAATATTTCAATTTTTAAATTGTAGAGAGAGAGAGAGTATCTCAAAAATTTTAGAGAGAAAATCTATATCAAATTTCAAGTTTTAGAGAAATAAACTATCTAAAAAATTTTAGAGATAGAAACTACATTGAAATTTTTAGAGAGAAAAATATTGGGTTTATGTGGACTTTAAAGGCCTTATGAGTGATTGTAATAAAACATGTGATATAGTGGAACATAAACTCAGTGGGAGTGTGTTCCCTTACAGACCATACTAAGTAAATGATATTTGCTGATACCAAACTGTGTTTGACGGTCTAGGCCAGTCGATTGGGAGAAACCCATGTTACATGAGCATAAAGTATAAACCGACAAGAGTTCTAATTGGTCATCCCTTGATGAAGTTGGAGTATGCCCGAATGAGTGAGCCGAGGGACTATGTGACCTTTGTGTATGATGGTGGCCTTCAGAGAAGGGGGTCAAAGCCTCATTCACGTACCATCATAAGGCATGCATATTGATATACCGTTTCGAGAAAGCAAACCATTCAGGGTGAAGCGTATGCATATGCAAGAGATACCGCTATGCGTCATAGAAGTTGTGGTCACATCATGTCAATGTGACATTGACCCATCTCTAGGGGAGGACCTGAAATCCACAGACTGGGATTGCGACTCTTTGGCTCATCTACTAGATTTTGGTGACCCACTAATGAGCCCCTGCTTGGACTGTAGGTAGTGGGAAACACTGGGTTAGTCTGATAAAGCAAGTGTGGTCTGTAGTCCACAGTTGAAGGTGGAGTGCCCATGATTGTTGATTCCTTAGCCATATGGATCATTTTCCCATCATTTTAGTTTAATTATGTTTGTTTTATGATAAATATTATTTTAAAATTATTATTTAAATTTTTATAAATCTCTGGATATTTTATTTATAAAATTTGAGCTTATGAATATGAAGATATTGATTTTATAATATTCAAATAATATTCTAAAATTATTTGCAGTTTTTTTTTTATATATAAAATTGTTGAAGGTGGGGCCCATGAAGCCCCCTCTAGGGTGGCACACCCCACCCCTTTATTCTCTTTCCTTATATTGTGGGATATGACATATGGTCATATAGTTGAAATATATTGACTAAATATTAACTAAATATTGACTAGATATTGACTTGATATATTTTGAAAGATTTTGTGTAAAGTATGAGAAGACTTGTGCTATTTTATGATATGCACAATATTTTGATTGGATTTAATTTATTTAAATTCTATTGATGGAAAAATGGCTTAAAAAAGGAGGATAATGGTTCATGCACCTTCCATATTGTTGATGACCCATTTATAAAATAGATGACTCAGATCTCTCACCTCACAAGTCACCCTTGATCGACGGTCCATGTTCAATCTCACTTAAGAGGCAAATTATGGGAAACCCTAAGAAACCTTAGACCTAATTTTTTCTATAAATAGATGACCTACCCTCCTCTATTCTCTGCACCAATCTCTCTTCTCTCTCTCTCTAAACTCTCTCTCCCTCTCTAAGGGACACCTCCCACTCTCTCTCCTCTCTCTAGATTTCTCTCTCTTGCCTCTTCTCACTCCTAGGCCATAGAGGGGACACACCCCAACCATATGATATCTCCCATTCTCTCTCATCTTGATTAAACATAAGGGTTGGGAAGTAGTCTCTCTCCTCTCTCTAGGTTTCTCTCTAACCTCTTCTCTCTCCTAACCCATAGAGGGGGCATGCCCAACCCTAAGATATCTCCCATTCTCTCTCATCTTGATTAAACCTAAGGGTTGGGTAGTTGAGGATATGCTCAACTAGATCTTTGAGAGTTTAGACCTAGGTTCAAAGATTTGTCATAAAAATGGGGAGTTTATAGTTCTATAGAAACATTTGGCTTAAAATTTTTTTTTTGATTGAAATTGAATCTAGATCGTCGATCCCGCATCATTAGATGGTGATGACTCAGTGTGGGGTGTAATAAGCCCTGTTGAGGTAATCTCCGACACTCTCTATTTTATTTATTACAATTTAATCTGTATATTCTCAAGCATAAGAAGTGGCATCAAGGTTTTTAAGATTTTGGATTTGTTAGTTTTATTTTATGTGAAGCAAGAGCTATTGTAGTAAGACTATTTGTTTTGATCTTTGTGAAAAGAAAAAGAAAAGGAAAGAAAAGGGGTGAAAAGAAGAAAATAAAATATATATTCCTCGACAAGATCACATTAGTCTTTCTTTCATTGGTATCAGAGCTATTGATACTTGATGTCATTAATTGTCTTTTCTCTTTGAGTTTAGATCAAGCTTGAAAATGAGATATAAGAAAGCTAATGACCTTTGTGGTCAAGTAATATACCCACGATTAAGAATTATTGGAATATTTAAACACTGAAAAGGCCCTCTGCATAATGGGTATTCTAGACTATTTTGGAGCAGTGATATTAATAACTTAATGATGTATTTTTCTTTATACATTTCAGTAATATTATGTGTCGTTGAGAGTAGGATCTACCTGCAAAATTTTACTAAGAGATCTTAAGGGAATTGAGAGTTACGAACTCATCAATGAAGGGTGTTAGTTTTGACTCTGCAAAATCCAAGAATTATCCATTGAGTTTTGTAATGTTTCCCACCAACCATATGATTTTATTTCTAATTGAAATTTGACTGTAATCATCAAATTGATCTATTTATTGAAGAGCGCGCATGTGCTGTTTTCTAGAACAAAAACTATTTTAATGACTTTGAAGTCACGATTTTATTTTCATTCTTAAAAGAATGTTTTATTGCCCACACTAAATTTTTAGACTTTCATTTTGAATAAATTTTCTAATAAAATTTATTTTAGAAAGAAATATCTATGGGAAGAGAAGAATAAAAATTTTAGATTGAACATAGGTCATCCTAAATTTTAGTGCCTCTTTGTGCTAAAGTATGAATTACTTAAGGTAGTGATCCACATGAAGATGTGATGCGATCTAGGACTTTGAGCCATAAGGATGAAACACAAGAGATAGGTGTGGCTCATTCAAATATGTAAGCACAAAGAGATTGTTATGATGAAACTCAGTCTTAGTGACCATCCTCCCAATAATATCTATAATATGATGTGTTACATGTGATGATGACCTCTTGATAAAGTCTCCATATTTGTAAAACATGAAATATTTTGTCAAGGCTTTAATAGACATTCTTTAGTCATACTTTATTTTGGATAAAATTATAAGATGGTATTTATGGTTTGTTTTTGTGGCCATGAACTTGACTTGATAGGAAATTAAAAGTGAATGTGGTAAAATGATTTATGAAGGCTAATCATGTAGTTTAAAATTTAATTGGATGATTTGAGAAAAACCTAAGTCTATGAATATGGTTATGAGAAAACCACATAGTTTTGCAAAATCCACTAAGTCTTTATGAAAATCATTGTAAACTTTCATACTATTGTATAACTATTGTTTATGAATGCATATATATATATATATATATACCAAATCAATATTTTTTTTATTAAAGAGAAAGACATTGTGTCTTGAAGGTATTTATAAAAAGTAGGAGAAAAACTAACATGCATTTTTTTTTTAAATACTCATATACCTTGACCCATGTTTCTAATTATTTAAAATCTTTGATTACCTAAGACCTTGAACCATAGGGAATATTGTAGGAATGCCATCTTACTAAGCTTCATTGACCTATGTTGTGTTGATTAGATAACTTGGTTTGTATGAATTTACTACCAAGACGACTAGTGTGGTTTAACCTTTGTGGTTCAAGAAGGTTTTGCATGAGACTTGCTATGCTACTTCATGATATAGGCCTAAGAATGTTGAGAATGCATATGTTATATGTGCAATAATTGAATGGGAGCTGCTACAGTCCCACGTTTCTTTTAGCTGCTTGGACATTCAGATATACATATGCAAGCTTTCTCACGGATCCAGATGATGTGAAGTCTACATCTGGATATGTGTTCATGCTAGGAGGGGGTACAATTTCTTGGAAATCAAAGAAATATGATGTGGTATAATTGTCCACCATGGAGACATAGTACATGGCATGCTGTTAGGCAGCCAAGGATACAGTATGGATTAATAATTTTTTTAATCACCTTGACTTTCACCCCGTGCTTTGTGAAGATGTAAGCATTTTGTATGACAATATGGCGGTGATATGTGTGTCAAAAGAGCCACGATTCCATAAACACTCCAAGCATATAAAAGCATGTTTATATAACTTGAAGAATGATGTGAGATTGAGAAAGAACGAGATCCAGATGAATTAAATATTCTAGTGGGAGCACCTGCTAGTATTTGATAGGTCAGCTAGAACAACAGACGATAATGTTGTTCACCCTATGGAACCTAGATGTGTGGCACTGGTTGTATTGCTACAGAAGAGAGAAACTTGTTTAAAGAACTCCTTTGAGCCCAAAAACATATGACCCTATGCGATGAGGGTACAATATGATCTACTACGACAACAAGTCCATGATTTACGATGCAATATAAAAGATGGACTACGACTACTATTGGGATGAGATCCAAGCAGCAAAAAAAAAGAAAAAGGCGTTGCCTCCTTAAGTCCTTTTGTGAAAGGATTTATGGCGAAAGCCATGATTTATGTATTGAGAGAGAACAAGTAAAAAATTCTTGGGAGAGAGATTATAATTGGGAGAGAAAGATGGAGATGAGAAAGTGAGGAAGAGAGAATGTAAGGCCTTCAAAGGCCAAGTGAGAGATGTTGGGCTTATGTGGCCTTTAAAGGCCTTATGAGTGATTGTTATAAAACATTTGATGCAGTGGAATATAAATTCAGTGGGAGTGTGGTCTCTTGTGGACCATACTAAGCAAATGATGTTTGCTGATACTAGACTGTGCTTGACGGTCTTGGCCAGTTGGTTGGGAAAAACCCATGTAACCTGAACATAGAGTATAAACTGATAAGGGTTCTAATGAGTCATCCCTTGATGAGGTCAAAATACGCCTGGATGAGTGAGCTGAGGAACTATGTGACCCTTGTGTGTGATGGTGGCCTCTAGAGACGAGGGCCAAAGCCTCATCCATGTACCATCACACGACATGCATATTGATAGATCGTTTGGGGAAAGTAAGCTACCTTTCAAGGTGAAGCGTATACTTGTGCAAGAGATACTCCTATGTGCCATAAGAGCTATAGTCGCATCAAGTTTAGGTGACCTTAGATCGTCTCTAGAGGATGACATAAAATCCACAAACTGGGATTATTACTATTTGGTTTATCTGCCAGCTTTAGTGACCCACTAATGAGGCCCTGCGTGGATTGTGGGTCATGAAAAACACTGGGTTGGTTTGATAAAGCAAGTGTGGTTGTAATCTACAGCTGCAGGTGGAGTGCCCCATGATTGTTGATTCCAAAACCATGTGGATCATTTTTCCATCATATTAGTTTAATTATGTCTTTTTTATGATAAATATTATTTTAGTATTATTTGAATTTTTATAAATCTCTGGATATTTTATTTATAAAATTTGAGCTTGATTTTATAATGTTCAAATAATATTCTAAAATTATTTCTAGTTTTTTTTATATATAAATAATTTCATGGGGGCCCATTGTGCACATGGGCCCACCATGTTGTTGGAGGTGGGGCTCATGAAGCCCCCTCTAGGGTGCCACGCGCCACCCCTTTATTCGCTTCCTTATTTTGTGGGATATCATATGTGATCATATAGTTGGAATATATTGACTAGATATTGACTTGATATATTTTGAAAGATTTTATGGAAAGTATGAAAAGACTTGTGCTATTTTATGGTATGCACAATATTTTGATTGGATTTAATTTATTTAATTTCTATTGATAGAAAAAAGGTTTAGAAAATGGGGATAATGGTTCATGCACCTTCCATAATGTTGATGACCCATCTATGGAATGGATGACTCAGATCTCTTACCCCACAAGTCACCCTTGATCGACGGTCCATGTTCAATCTCACTTAAAAGGTAAACTATAGGAAACCCTAGACTTAAGTTTTTATATAAATAGATGACCTACCCTACTCTATTCTCTGCGCTAATCTCTCTTCTCTCTTTTCTAAGCTCGCTTTCCCCCTCTAAGGGGTGTCCCACACTCTCTCTCCTCTCTCTAAAACACTCTCTAGCCTCTTCTCTCTCCTAGCCAATAGAGGGGGCACGCCCTAACCCTAGGATATCTCCCATTCTCTCTCTTTTTGATTAAACCTAAGGGTTGGGTAGTAGAGAATATGCTCAACTAGGTCTCTGAGAGTTTGGACCTAGTTCAAAGATTTGTGATCAAAAGGGGGAGTTTATAGTTCCATAGAAACGTTTGGCCTAAAATTGCTTTCCCAGTTGAGATTGAAGCTAGATCGTCGATCCCGTACTATCGGATGATGGTGACTCAATGTGGGGTGTAATAAGCTCGGTTGAGGTAATCTCCTTGCATTCTCCATTTTATCTTTTACAATTTAGTCTTTACATTCTCAAGCATAAGAAGTGGCATCAACGTTTTTAAGATCTTGGATTTGTTAGTTTTATTTTATGTGAAGTAAGAGTTATTGTAGTAAGACAATTTGTTGTGATCTTTGTCAAAAGAAAAAGAAAAGGAAAAAAAAAGGGTGAAAAAAAGAAAATAAAATATATATTCTCTGGCAAGATCACATTAATCATTCTTTCAAGAAACTATATCAAAGTTTTTAGAGAGAAAAGTATCTTAAATTTTTAGAGGGAGAAATTAGATCAAATTTTAAGTAATAGAAAGAGAAACTATCACAAAAGTTTTAGAGAGAAGCAATATTTGAAGGAAAAAGTTTATATAAGGTTGCGACCTTAAAATGTTGAATTAAAGGTGCACCTCAAAAATCCATCATAAAAGGTTATTTTGATAATTTAAAACCCTCTAATTGATCATCTCGACATCGAAATATATGAAATAAAAAGAAAAAAAATTTTGAGCCCGAGAAATAGTATATCTTGCAACACATTATCTGTACCATTCATTTTCAAGATGTTCATGAGCTTATAGATCTATGATTTGAACTATTTTTAGAGTTCAAAGTTTTATATTTAGAGATGAAAATAAATTCGTAAGCTACCCTAAGAAATTGTTATACTAAAATTATATTTAAAATAAAATTTAGAGGCCTCCTTAAATGAATTGTTTAAGGTTGCAATCTTATTGAAACCACAACCTTATTTAAATTTTTAGAGGAACTATCTCATAGTTTTTAGAGACCCTAGCTCGGCCTTCGTGCCACATCATAGCGCCCAGACCCTTGTTTTTCGGGGCTAATCTGACTGCATGGGCTGGGCCACCCAGCCCGATGGCACCCTTAGAGAGGGCCTAGGCTTCTGAAACCTACAAATGCTAACACCTCCCAATCAGTCATGATTTCGGCATATTTTCTAAACCATTTTGCTTATCCTGGGTGGCCGACCTTTAGAAATAGTGCCATTCTGATGAGAATGGGGAATGACAAGAGGTGAATGAGAGATGGTGAAGGGAAGATAGAATTAAAAGTTGTTGAGAGAAGAGAAGGTGGGAAGAAGAGAAATAACAGTTGAAAGAGCCTGAAATGATCCTTTCAATTACTATCTAGTTGGACGGCCACAATCTTCTTTTAGTGGGTCCCCTGAACACTTAGTCACGTGGCCCGATGAAAGTTTATGTGGAGCACCTGTAGATTTATTAATTTTTAAATTTGGAGACTAATTAATTTTATAACTTTTGGAATGGTCTTCGACTCACATTGTTACAATGGTTATGTGGAGCACTTGTATCATGTTTGACCAAACAATTAAGTATAGTACACAAATTCATAAAATTAAGAAGAGCTTATGAAACCACCATACATGAGAGACTATCTATTCAACTACTCACCTATTTCTTTTGATGATTTAATTTCAAAAATTTCATCTCCGATCAAATTGTCATGTTTTAAACTTGGAAAAATTACGTATAGACACACCACAATTCATAAAATATGAAAGGATCTATATTTTCCCAAAAACTACATAGAGGGTCAATCCTCCGATATTTTCTTATATTTTTCCAGTTTGCCCCTCGGTCCGATGTTGATAACATCTGTATGTTTTTTTTCTCTCTCGAAAGTAAGGTTGTGTCCTGTGTTTTAGGGCACTTGGGGACCGGTCCGACATAATAATTATTGGACTACTTGGAACTTAGGCTTTAGGCCACAATGACATTGGTCAAACGTCTCAGACATCGGACCACTGTATTTGTGGCCTTGGGTCACAATAACACTGGTCTGTGGTCTTAGACCTTGGACCGCATACTAGATTAGGAATTTCAATGTCGTCCACAGCGAACTACTAATTTTAGGGCAATATCAAAATGCGGAGTCGAACCTGTCCCGAAATGCCCTAAACAATAGGACAAAATCCATTTTAAGGTTGCAACCTTATAAAACAACTGAGACTTTGAGATCGCTCTCTCGAGAACTTCGCTCAGGAGCGAGGGCAGTTAGACCAACCGATGAGAGAGGAATTTAAGGTAGGTTCGAGACTTACACAGGCTGGCTCGCTTGGGTGCCCTCTTAGATCACTTCGGAATTGCCTCCCTTGACTTGTATTCTCCTGTTTATGCAATCACACACACATGGTTAATTTAACAAGACAAGTAGGTCGAAAGAGACCCCACCTTATCTTTGAGCGAATGTACACGTATGTGCACATCCAAAATGAACAGAGGGTAAGAGGATAAGTGAAAGAAGAAAAAAGGGGTAAATCAAAGGAATTTTGACTAGGTGGCGAGATTAAAACGATAGCTAGATCAGCAAGTGATTGACCCGACATGGTAGCAAGACGAGCACGATAACTAGACCGGCAGAACAACAATACTACTAGACGTTAGAATGATCATCGGCAGCTGGGCACAATGGCTAGCCTATCATTGCAGTAAGGTGGACTCGGTAACTAAGACCGGCTCAACGACAATACTGCTAGACGGCAAGACTACCATGGCAATGTTTGTCTCAGCCTCTCTTGGTCAAATGAGAGAGAGAAGAAAGAAGAGAGAGGAAACAGGGGCGACAATGAGCCTCTACCGTCCATGACAAAAGAATGAAAGAAGAGAGAGAAGACATGGGCGGTGACATGCTTCTGATGTCCATGACAGAAGAATGAGAGAAGAGAGAGAATGCATGGGAGGTGATGTGCTTTCGCCGTCCATGACAAAAGATTAAGAGGAAAGAGAAAACATAAGTGGTGATGTGCTTTTGCCGTTCATGACAAAGAATAGGAGGAGAGAGAAAACATGGGCGGTGATGTGCTTCTGCCGTCCATGATAGACAATTTTGAAGAAAGAGAAAATATGGGTGGCGATGTGCTTCCACCATCCATAACATAAGATTAAGAGGAAAGAGAAAACATGGGCGGTGATGTGCTTCCGCTGTCCATGACAGAAGGGAACACAAGGAGATTTTGACAGAGGCCTGGCTCGCCACTCGGGTTAAGGCTCGGCTCGCTGTTCGTGTCTCTGAAGTAAAAAGACAGCATGTTAAGCGATAGACTTCGCCATGCATGAATAGAGAAGAAGTAGAGAGAACAGAGAGACAGTAGAAAAGAGAAGAGAGAGAGGAAAGGTAAAGAGAAAGAAAGAAAGTGGATAAAGAAGATCTGAGAGGAAATAAGAAAGAAAGATAGACAAGAGGAGAGAGATAGAGATAGAGATGAGGAGAGAGAAAGAGAGATGAGAGGAGGAGAGAGAAAGAGAGAGATGAGAGGAGAGGGAAAGAGAGTGATAAGAGGATAGAGAAAGACAGATGAGAGGAGGAGAGAAAGAGAGAGATGAGAGGAGGAAAGAGAAAATTACCGTCACTAAAGGGTATCAGACCTTTTCTTCTCTCTCCTCTCTCTCTCTAAGACGTGCCCACAATTTGAACGTGAAAACTCTCAAAGTTTATTGATGAGTATTGAAAATCGAGGGTCCTTTTAACAATTGTGTTTAACATGTACTTATAGAATTGGGTCCAAACATGAGTGGATGCCAAAAAACTACGTAAATTGATGATAACTACAATTGAATTGAATTTAAAGAAACTCTAAAATTAGGTACAAAATAACTGTTTTGCCCCTGCCCAACAATGTGTGAAATTTCAAAACAGTCTCTGCTGCTGCCCCAGAACTTGGGTGATCTTCCGAGGTTGCTCTGGTACCCGTTTGACAGAAAGATGATTAGTTTCTTGTAGGGCTCGGTATGGCGATTGATTTGATACCAACTACGAGTTGTGGATTGTGTTATTAAGCCATGATCATGCGACTCAAAATTTGGATAGATCTTGCAAATTTTGGATTGATAGTGTGCTTGTTTCTTGATTTTTTTCTATGATTTCTTCACTGTATTGCATTGAGCATGCCATCAAGATCGCGTTGCAACAAACGCAGCTCGATTTTGTGCCTGAACGAAGATTTTGTTGACTTGGATTTTTGGCCGGAATTTGAAAATCTGGCGGCTGAAATTTACAACAGATTCGATGCCTTCATTTGTGAAATCCAACCGTTTATCGTACGAGAGGTTCGGACCCGAGATAGCCTCGAACCTTACACACATAATGCAATTGGTTTTACATCGATCGGGTACGCGAGCGTCGTGATTTGGCCGCTTGAGGGAGGCATGCTACCGTTGAATTTTCTGCAACTATCTTCACGAATCATCAACTTCTCTCTAGTTTTTCTCCCTACTAAGGTATCGTCTTGGGCACTGACACATATCAAAATGCTCGTCTTGATGGGACGAACACGCTCACCAAATTTGAGATGATCTGACTCAAAACGAGGGAGATACAGGCTTTTAAAGTTGCTGCTTGGGACTGTGCACATCAGCCTCCTTTAATGGAGATTTGTGTAGGAAGGCCCCATGGGAATAGCGTGCGGCTTATCCCTTTTTGGTCTTTTACCCATAACTTTGTCCTGGAATGCCTAATTAAGCCAAAACTGGATCCATGGGGGTCTTCAACCGTGTCGGATCCAATGGCGGTGGTCATATAGCTGTTTGATGTATTGCGAATATTGCGCTAGCTACGGGGTCCGTTTTTGGGTAATAGAGGCTGATTTTTCTAAAAATTTGTCTGTGTTGCCTTAAACATGTCAGATTGAGACGAAACTTGACAGGTGGCCTTTTGGAGTGCTTTGGAAGATTCTAACCCATTCTGGGGCAATTCTGAGACTTTTGAGAATTTCACTATATGTTAAAGGCTTTATTGACTAGCTTCCTCTTTATTTCGTATCAGGGACCAAGATGTTGAAAAATGTCTTCAAACAGCTTGCCTACTGAATGTTTGTGCTTCGAGAGAAGAGAAAAGGACAACATTCAAAAAATTTCCTTCAACTTTTTTACTTTTTTCTTCCTAGCCACAAGACCACGTGAACGCCAAAAAGATTCACGCAACCGCTGCAACTAGAATGCTCAGACGTTTGGATGTAATGTAGAGAGAAAAGATCAATAGACGCTAGGCCTTATCGGCTGATAGAAATAGAGAGAAAACCAACCGATGCTAGGTCTCATCGACTAGTAGAAGAAGAGAGAGAAGACCAACTAGTGTTAGGTCCGACCGACTGATAGAAAAAGAGAGAGAAGACCAACTGACGCTAGGTCTCATCGATTGGTAGAAGAAGAGAAAGAAGATCAACTGATGATAGGGCTCATCGACTGGTAGAAGAAGAGAGAGCAGACCTATCGGTGCTAGGCCTTGCCGACTGATAGAAGAAGAGAGAGGAGGCCAACCGCTCTAGGCCTAGTCAGTTGACAGAAGAAGATAGAAAAGACCAACCGGTGCTAAGTCTCACCAGTTGATAGAAGAAGTTAAAGACGAGAAGAGAAGAAGAGAGAGAAGGTGATAGAGATGGGAAGAGGAGAAAGAAAGAGATAAAGCTGAAGAGAGAGAACGAGAGAAAAGAGAGAGAACAGAGAGAGAGAAGAGAGAAAGAAAGAAGAAAGAAAGAGAGAAGAAAGAAGAGAGAGAGAAGAGAGAGGGGAGGAGAGAGAAAGTTACTTATCTGAAAGGTATCAACCCTTTTCTTCTCTCTCCTCTCTCTCTCTCTCTCCAAGACCTACTCACAAGCTCAAGGAAGGAATCAAATTTTATTGAATCCTCAAAGAATCAACTGAAGGCCGAGGGCTCCGTTTACAATGAGGCAGTGCTTGTTTATATAGAATTGCGCCTAAAAATGGGTGGATTGATCAAAATTAAACCTAATTGCTGAAAATTAAGATTTAATTGAATTAAAATAAATTCTAAAAATGGGTGCAAAAAGATTGTTTTGCCCTTACCTAACAATGTGTGGAATTTTAGAACGGTCCCTATTGCTGCCCGAGATCTTGAGTGATCTTCCATGACTGACTTGAGGGTGTTTTGATGCCCATTTAATCGAAAGATTATTGTTTTCTTGTAGGGCTCGGCATGAAAATCGTTTTGATACAAATTTCGAGCCATGAATCATGTTTTTGAGCCATGATCACCAGCCTTGAAATTCGTTTGAATCTTGGAAACTTTGGATCGATAGTGCTGTCATTCCTTAATTTTTTTTGTGATTTCTTCATTGTAGTGCACTAAGCATGCTGTCACGATCGCGTAGCAACAAACGAAACACGATTTGGAGCCCAAACGAAGATTTCACAACTTTTGAGTTTTGACGGGAATCTGAAAATCGACAGTCGGAATTTCAGTCATTTTGTTGGCTTCATGCATGGAATTTGACCGTCCATCATGTACAGGGTTCGGACCAATGATATCCCTAGACCTTACCTACACAATGGAATTGGTTTCACATCGATCTGTTGCGAGAGCGTCGTGATTTGGTCTATTGAGCGAGGCGTTTCGTTGCTAAATTTTCTGTGACTTCTTCAGGGATCGGCAACTTCTCTCTAGCTTTCCCCCTTGCTCGGACATCGTCTTGGGGTGTGCCATATATCAAATTGTTCATCTTGATGAGACGAATACGCTCACCAAATTTTGGAGTAATCGCACTTAGAACGAGTGAGTTACAGTCCCCGAAAGTGGCTGCCCATGACTGTAAAAGTAGCTACCTTTAATGGTGTTTTGATGCAGTGAGGCCACACGGGAATAGTGTGTGACCCCTCTTGTTTCAATGTTTTGATCATATCATTGTTATAGAGTGTCTGACTAAGTTGAAATTTGACCCATAGGGGTTTTCGACCGTGTCGGACCCAATGGTAGTAGTACCACAGTGATTTGAGACACCGAAAATATAGTTCCAGTTGTCTAGTCCTTTTCAGGGTGTTAGAGACTGATTTTTCTGAAATTGTTTCTTTGTGTTCACTTCCTTAGACATATATGATCACGATGAAATTTGGTAGGTGGTATTTTGAAGTGCCGACAAAGATCTTGACCAATTCTGGGGCTATTCTGATACTTTCGAGAATTTCCATTGTTTTGTAGGCTTTATTGACCTGCTTCCTACCAGGGACCAAGGTGATGAAAAATACATTCAAACAACAGGTCCATTCGTGGAGACTTTAGGGGGAGAAGAGAATTTTTTGAGGGATCCTGTCGAAGTCCTCACCCTCAAGGGACTAATTGTGATTCTGATAGCTTAGGATTTTGTACGGACCTCGTTAGTCAGAATCAGGCCCATCTAGCAGTTGAGTGCCGTGCTGAAGGGCATTTGTCCATTTAGACTCAATTTTTTTATCCTCTGGTGTTGATCCACATTTCAATGATTTTGTTTTTTTTGTTCTAGATGGTCTGCTGAAGGGTCTTCTGTCGGCATCATTTGCGTTGTGCACCAGTTATTCCTTGGATGACTGGGTACCTCAGTTTATCGAGGTGACCGACTTTGAGTATACCCCTACCCACTGCTTTGCAGTTTCAAAAATTAAGATACCTCTCTTCTTTGTCTGAGGAGACACCTGCGGATTCAATCTTAATTGCTGCATCACAGGTCCAAAGTCATGGCTGACTTATCCTTCTTTAGGGACCATTTAACATTTTGAAGTGTGTTAGCGACCTTGTGGAAATAATGCTCTTCTTTATGAGACTAGTATTACCCTTTTTGGAGAGTTTTCTGTCCTTTGAGTCCTTTTTGTGAATGGACTCAGGCTGTCAGAATGTTTTCCTTGAAGCTCATATTTTTGGAGATGGTATTGTGACACCAGGGATCTTTTCTCTTTGAGTATGGGCTGAAGCCGCCTGTTGAGGCAAACTCTGCATCAACGTGTTTATTGGTCTAAGCGTCCTTTGCGAATTTCCACTTGAACTTGGGAAATAACACCGTAGAGACTGTTTTCACCAACTTCCTTTATTTGGGGCTATTTTACCCATAACCTTTCGGTCATGTCTACCCTTATTTTCCCATTTTTACGCACGGTGCCCTTTCAGGGATTTCACTGTGCCCGAGTTTTGATTTACAGAACTCTCTTACTCATGGTTTCGTGATCATTCCCGTCCATCATTTTACTCATGGCGTTCCCTTGTCAGGTATACACCATGCCCGTTATTTTTTTTCTTTCCTTTTTTTGTAAAGGCGTGTTTAAGGTCATGGATTCGGGACATGTGCAAAGCCTTTTAACGTCATGTGGCCAAGACGTGCACTATAGTTTAAGGTCATATAGCTGGACCGTGGTGTAGATAAATAGCAGTCTGTAGAGGCCACAGAGTGAGTACAATGGTGATTTGACTCACTTTTGGGGAGATGGCACGAGGCTACCCGTGAAAGATGGATGACGTATGTGTGGAAGGCAAAAAGTAGTGACCCACTAGCTGACGGCGAGTATGGAAGGCAGGATGGTTCGCCTTTATGTGAGCATGGGTGAAAACTCATAGTGGAATGATGGATGGTAATGAAGGGATTGACTGGGGAGGTAATGAAGGTGTTGCATGTACGAACGGGTCGGTTAGAGAAGGCATGCATGAACATGCACGTAAAGGGCGTGTGCACA
Source organism: Amborella trichopoda (assembly GCF_000471905.2). The sequence continues at coordinate 1,481,267 of NW_006497159.1, forward strand.
TATTGTGGGGGCAAGTTTAAGGTCATGCCTCAGGGACCTGTGTAGAGCAGTTTAACTTCATGTGGTCAGGACGTGCACTATGGTTTAAGGTCATCTAGCTCGGACGCAGTTTAAAGTCATGCAACTAGGACCATGCAGTTTAAAGTCGTGCAACTAGACCTCCGCTACAGTTTAAAAGTCATATAGCTTGGATCATGGTGCTAAGCCTTTTAATGTCATGCCGCTAGGACGTAGACTATGGTTTGAGGTCATATAGTTTAGACCACGGCTATACAGTTTAAAGTCATGCAATTAGGACCATGTAGTTTAATGTCGTGTAACTAGACCTCCGCTACAATTTAAAGGTCATATATTTTGGACCACAGCTATGCAGTTTAAAGTCATGCAATTAGGACCATGCAGTTTAAGGTCATGCAACTAGACATTCGCTACAGTTTAAAGGTCAAATAGTTTGGACCATGGAGTTTAAGGTCATGCATCTAGACCAAGGCTGTGCAGTTTAAAGTCATGCAACTAGGTGGGTCGCTATGTAGGTGAAGCTGCATGTGGAATATGTATGTGGATAGTAATTTGACTCCCTAGGGGTAAAATGATAGCAGGGGTTTTTAGATAGGAAGTAGACTTTACTGAGGATTAGGGGACAAGTATGACTTCCCTAGTGGTGAAAGATGAAACTCCATGGAGGATAGGCTCATGAGACGTAACCCAACTCCTGGGGGTAGGATAGCTTGATGTGAGATGGACCCACAGGGGATTAAAGGGGAAGCACAACCCTAACTCTACTGGGAATCAATGGGCTGCAGTACAGGTGTAATTCCCACTGGGGATGAGGGGGTGGCCTGCCCCTTACTCCATTGGGTATGGTGGCAATGGCGTGCTCATAACTCCACTGAGGATAGTGGTGGGATAGGCGTAGTGGTGACCAGGGTTTAGCACGCGTGGTACTAGAACATGCATGGCGCTGGTGTGAAGAGTGTAACACACACGGCAATAAACTCTGGAAAACAGGCGGCGCTGGTCATAAAAGAACACAACTGGTGCTGGGTCGTTGAGGACACAACCGGTGCTGGGTAGGCACAACCGGCGCTGGTTCTTTAAGAACCCAGTGGGTGTTGGCATTTAAGAACACAACTGGCATTGAGTACAGGCTAGTGTTCGGGCCTTCAGCCCAAGCCCGACCCGATCTTCGTTTTGACTTTTCATAGTCAGCGGTAGACTTTCATTTGGGCCTCGGGTTTGAGCCCGACCCAATCCAGCTCGCCATCTTTCGGCCTTCAGGGACGTGACTGACACTCCTGGATTGTGGGGGACAATTCAGGGAAACTTTTTCTATATAAAGGGGTAAATCCCCATTCTTACCGTTTCACCAAGGGTAAAAACAACTAAGTCATTTTTTTAGCAGTGAGGGTGAGAGAGTTCTCGACGAGAAATCCGACAGTAAGATTTTGCAGGGAGTTTTTAGGAATTTGTTGGCAAGCAGATTCTAGCTGAGAGGGCAGAACACCGACAAGGGAATGCAGGAACCTTGCAAGGATTATTGTCACCGGAGTTAGGAAGCAAGGAGTTTTATCAGATTTTTTCAAAATTTCGGCAGTGGAATTTGGGGTACCAGGGAAGGTGAGAGAGGGTGGAATTTGCAGCAGAGGGCTGCCTGAGAACTTCGGCTAGTTTTTCAAGGATTTTCTGGCGAGTGCATGAAGGGAAAAGGTTTCTCAATGGTTTTTCTAGTGGGAAAAGGGGAGTGTCCAGCTAGAACACAAGAGGTCATGAGGAGGCAAACGGTTACTTGGAGACGAAGGGTCGCGAAAGGTGAGCAGTCACCAGAGATGAAGGGTCACTGGGAGACAGACGATTGTCAGTTGATACGTGCGAGGACGTGCATCAGGCCACGTTGTGGCGGCAGTTGTTAAGCGGCGTAGCGAGGCTCGAGGTGACAAGCACAAGATATGTTGCACGTGCAGGAGATTTGAACGCGAGAGGTAGTAGTCCTTTGAAAACACAACTGGCACTAGGTATTGGTGAATACAGTCAGCGCTGGTATTGGCGAACATAGTCGGTGCTGGTATTTGTGAACCCAATTGGTTCTGGTATAGGAGAACACAGTCGGTGCTAGACGTTAGCAGACACAACCGGTGATGGTATTTGGAGAACGCAGTCGGCACTGGTATTTGCGAACCCAACCGGAGCTGGTGTCGGTGAACACAGTCGGCGCTAGGTTTTTTAGCGAACACAACCGGCAGTGGTCTTTTGAGAAATAGAGCCGACATTATCTTATGCCTTAGTAATTTTCATACAGGAGTTGGTCCTTAACCTTGATAAGATAGTCGGGTCCTCTCACAGTATCCCTAATGTGAAGAACCTTCCGAGAGAAGGAGATGTCGGCAACAGTGAATTTACTGGTGACAGTCTAGCGAGGGGCGAGCCTATTTGGCTCATTGATACATAGTGCAGGCCAGAGTGGCCTCTCAGTGTCACGTTTGTTACCGACGATGTTCGTTATGAAGTCCGGGGGGATGATGCAGAAATGTTATTATTGAAGAAGGGATGACGCTCCTTCATTATATGCACAGGAATGTGGCCTCCAATGCCAATTTACACAATTTGGGGAAGAGAATGGTGAAGACCCAAGGATGATGTGGTCTTCTTCTGGTCTCCGAGTGCTAAGGGAGCATCAATATTTGAAAGGCTATTCTTCTTGGACCATCCAAGTGCTGGGGTCATTCCGAGACATTCTTAAACATGCTTCTTTGCTAGCAGCAGTTCATTGCTCAGCTAGCTATTGTGATCGGTGCTCCACTATTGTTAAGGTGCTGCTGGAAACATGGAGTCAAGTTAGCAACACTTGGCTCCTTGGGCATGGGGAAGCAGGGATCTCTTTATTGGACCTTCATTTTATTAGTTGCCTTCCACTAATCGGGGCCATTTATGACGAATTCATTCCCCAGAACTCTGTCATTTCTGGTGGTGCTCGCTTAGGAAACGAGGAGCTGCCTGCCAGTCTTCAGAAAGTTTTCAAGATATACCAGTTGCTTCATTCCAAATCTAACAACGGTCGGTGACCTGCACCGAATGGGTGAAGTTCTTTTGCGGGGATTCCTCTAAAGACGGTCGGGGTTCTTCAAGAAAGAAGGGGAAGTCAATTGCTAAGGAGACACCTCCCATCTATCAACTCGAGACTAGTGACAACTTTGTCTTCTTGGCCGCCTACCTGACTTTATTCTTATGCAAATTTGTTATTCCTGGAGGAGCAGATGACATCCGACCAAGCACTCTCTATGTGGCTTGTGATGTGGCTTGGGGACGCCAATATGCTCTTGCTCCACCAGTCCTATGCAATATCTACCATGGACTGGGAGCTATCTCCAGGGAGAAGGCCTACAAAGGAAAAGAGGGGGGAAATGGCATTGTCATGGAAGAAGCATTTTCTTGACATTTTAAGACTCCATTCCCCATTCATTAGTGTATGGGTGGCTAAGGGCCTATTTCCGTTCCACCTATGTCAGGAGTCAGGGTACAGGGGAGAACATGTGCCCCTTCTTGATGAGAATTATAGATCAAAAGGCTATCTTTCATAGCCCAAGGGAGGCTCGAGCGTGTTTGGGTATGACTCCTCAAATATGCGGCGGGTCCCATTTCCAGTTGGGAGCTTTACCGACCGTGCTTTCATCAATGAACTAGGGAAGGAGTTGGATGGTGCTCCCATGAATATCAGGGAGCTCATGTTCATGTTGAGCATTATAGGGGGGTTTTGCCCTATCGGACCCCAAACTGTGCTGGACTTGAAGGGTACTTACCTCATCGCTTTGCCTGTTAGCATGGGCTTAACTAGTGTTTCCCTTTCTCTGTGTTTTTTGAGAAGCACCGAGGCAGAGTAAACAACAGGAAAAAGGAAGCGATTGGGACTCTTAGAGAATGCTGGTTGCCAGAGCATGTACGAACTGCGTGGTCTACATGTTTGGAGGCAATGGACATTAGCAAGTATGTGCTTCCCCACTTTAGCAGAAAGGGTCTGGGTGACCGAGGCCTATGCATGCTGGTGGAGGCTTACCAGCTCGGGATACTGGGATGCTGATCACCTCTGGAAAGGGGAAAATGACAATTAGCGTCAAGAGATTGGACATAGGAGGATTGTCAATGCTCCCACTCTTGGCGAGCTTATTGACTTGGACTATCCATAGAATTGGCAAGCTCTTGGGATCCCTCGAGAGTTAACTGTAGATGATACTTCGTCGCAATTTTTTTCTATGAAGAAAAAGACTAGGAGCATCTTTGATAAACTCAGTTTCGTCTTTGAATAGAAGGAGGGCTGAAAGGTCCCAGGTCATGAGGTGCATCCAGTCCAGGATTTGAACGCATTAATCAGGAGTGGTCGTCACAGTAGACTTGTTGTGGAACCTTCTCAAGGAGGGAGTTCTGAAGTAGCTGCTCCTCCTCCAGCAGGGGCAAGGAGAAGGAAATTCTCTACCCCTATCGGTACTCGTGCACCGGTTCAGGCTGATAGACCTGCTCGAAGATGTAGGGGTGCCAAACTTCCTATGATCTTGGAATCAGGAGGTAGCTCTTCCTCCTCTGATTCATTAGCTGCTCCCTCAGTGTCACATTTTACGCTTTCTCGATTATCTTCTGCCTCTCCTGAACTATTTTTTGCATCTTTAAAGACTGAAGTGGATGAATATGGCCCCTCTGAGCCTATTATTATCACTTCTGATCGAGAGGTGACTCCGTAACTTAGGGTGACGTCTCCAAGCTCAAGGGGGATTCCTGAGTCAGATCCGATTCCAATGGAGGTCAATGAGGCTGAAGGTCTTGCAATCATTGCCCAAGGGGAGGAATCTAACACTGACATGGCCTCCGACCCACTTGAAATTACTGCCCCGGCTGAGATAGGGGCTAAGGTAATGGACGCTGAAGGCCCGAGCAACTTTCTTGAGGCGGGGCCTGTGGTTAACGAGGCTCTTGAGGATGCTGCCCCAGAGTACACCGGATAGGCAGATAAAGGGGTTGAACTTTTTATCGCCGAGGTTCTGGCTATTGAGGATACAAACTAGGTGGAAAAGCCATGGTTGTGACTGAACCGGTGACCTTAGAAGATGAAGGCCAGAGGGAAAAGCTAACCCCTGAACTTGTCGAAGCTGAAGTGACAGTTCAGGAGAGTGAAGATCAAGAAAGAGATGCTGGCCTTGAACCTGTTGAAGTTATAACAGAGCGTGAATGACAAGGGGAGGGGATTGCGTCTGAATCTGGGGTGCTCGAGGCTTTGGAATTTACATTTGCTCTAGAAGAGCAAGTAACTCATATGGCTGTCATTCCTTCGAGCTCAGCCTTGGAAACCGAAGTTCCTTTAGCAGTGGTGGACCCGGGAGTACCGTCCAGACCTATTTTCAGTGGAATTTCTAGGATAATTGAAAGCATGCTCTATGCAAGTGTTCAGGGTCTAAGGGAGCTGCATCTCATTAAGCTGGGTGAGGTAACAGTCAAACTGAGGGAGTTCACTACTACGACCAGCATTTTGGGGGATGCATAAGAAGTCCTCTCTCATTTTCATTCTACTCTAGATGAGCTGGAGAGTTGGAGGTTGCATCATGAGGCCGAGATCAATAGGCTAGCTTCCTTGGAGGCGTCAATCTCACGTTGTCGTGGGGGAATAAAAGTCTGTGCTCTGAAGAAGGCCATTATGGTTGTTCATCAGCTTGACCTCAAGATGGCGGGGAGAACTTGTTTCAACCGGATGCTTGGGATAAGGCAGGGGATGTGAAAATTAAGTGAGGAATTCGATGATCTTCAGAAGGAGATGCTTCAGAGAGAGCTTTGGATACTTCTTTAGCTGAGGATCTATCAGAACTCACTCACACCATTGAATCAGAAACCTCCTCCATTGAGCTGGAAACTCAAATGGTGGTCGAGCTTGAGGAGCGTATCTAGCATGTTGAGGCGTCTTCCACCACATATAGAGAAGAGATCAATAAGATCATTGATCTTTTTTAAGAGTGTCCTTCCTTTGTTAGTACCTGTAAAAAATTTTGAATTTGTGAAAAAATGCTTGTCTTTCTCTTCTGGCTGATTTTGCTGCATGATTTCATTCTTCTTTTTGCTTTGTTGTACCTATTTTGCTCTTTTTGGGCTTGAGAACTTCTCGAAATGTGTATTTTCTCAAGTGGTTAATACCCTTGGCCTTGTTTAATCTTGTGACGAGCTGCTGTGGCTTCATCGACTTCGAATGGGGGAGCAATTGCTTCTTCTCCCCTTAACGTTTGACTGATCAAAGGTTCATAATTCATTTTCCTCATCATTTGATAAGCTTGCTCACTATAAATAGTCCAATTAGGAGGGGATTTGACCTCCATTCGAGGTGCATTCACCCGTCATATCTTTTTGTCTCAGGCACGAACTCCTTCAGATGTTTTGAAGCGATACACATAAATTCCAATTGACTCTGGAGACTGCGAACTTCACTTCTTAATTCTGCTAGGGGATCCTGTTCTTGAGGGTAGGAAGACTGTCCTTCAAACTGTTGTCCTCCCACCAAACCAGAGAAGTGCAAAACTCGGGGTTGACTACTAGTTTGAACTAGCCTATGGTGGGATGAGGAACATCCTCTTTGCTTATAGCAATTGGGTTTTGAAAAATCTTTCGCAACGGTTGGCATGCCACTTTTTCTTTCCAGAGTGCAATAGGGACATGTAGGAATTTTTGATGGCCCGACGTGTAGGTGACCTTTGGAGCTAAGAATTATGTCCTCATGATTTCCTCAATTTAAAGAGTGACCTCCAGTTCATCTTCCTACAAACGTGGCTCTGGAATGGAAGCAAAAGGGGAAGGTTCATCTTCAGGCAGAGATGGAGCTTTTTTCAAGGGTAGTGAATAGTATGCTGGGGTGAAGGGGAGTTAAAGAGAGATTTTTGCCTTGTCTTTCCCCTTCTTTGAACATGTATTTCCACAATGTCTTCATGGGCCAAAGATTCTGTCTTCCTTACAGACTTGTAGTCACCATCATTTGGCTTTTGGGATGACATCGAATCTGTGAAGTAATATCTAGCATCAGCATAGTGAGCGTCGGCTACGGAAAACGGTCTTTTGTCGGCATAGACTGTATTCTGTCTCCCTTCTCGACTATAATTGAAACGCTAGTGCAATGTGGATGGAACCACTCCCTGGTCATGGAGCCCCGAGCGGCCGAGAAGGGTGTTGTAGGGGGTATCGGTGTCGATCACATGAAACTGACCATAGTCATTTAATTCACCAATCTTGAGACAAAGGCGGACAGTGCCCGCCTGCTTCTCTCCTAACTGGTTGAATCCCTGGACTGTGATATGAGTCGGAGTGAGATATTCAGAACCTAATCCCAACCAAGTGAGGATTCTCCTTGGGATGATGTTGATTGCTGACCCTCCATCCAACATAATTCGGTTGATGGGGTATGTATGTAATTCACCGGTCACAAAGAGAGGGTGATTGTGAAATTTTTCTCCCAATTGCAGATCATCCTCTAAGAAGGTGATTGCCATACAACCACTCAAGATCGATGGGTCCACCTCAATGGGTTCCACTTCAGCCTCATACACTTCTAGATCATAAAGGGCCTCCCTTGGGAGCATGAGAGCTTCATAGATGCTGAGAAGGGCTGAAACTTTCCTTAAGTGCCCCATCACATCATATTTCACCTTTTCATCATCAGCCTTTTGCGTTCCTGGCCCTACCACTGATTTGGGTTGAGGAGAAAGTTTAGGCGGAGAAGGTTTGCTTTGGCCTACTGACTGACTTAACTGCACAACCGGCTTGGTTTGAGTGATGGAGTTAAGAGATGGCTGGGTATATGGGACCAACGACCTCGCAGGGATTTGGAGGATGGGTGGAGTGTCCAGGGTACTTGGGTGAGAAAGGAGCCCAGGGAGTTGTAGGATGGGTGGATTGCTTGAAGTATTTGGGTGAGGGAAAAGTGATGAACCATGAAACTTCAAGATGCTTGACTTCTGAGGTGGTGGCTGCAGTGTTTTCCCTGATCTCAAGCTTATTTGCCCTGTGCTGGGCGATGCTCTTGAGATTTGTACCATATGGCAAGCCTCTTCAGAATAGAAGCTCTGCCCTCTTAATTCTCTCAGTCTTTGCTCAAAGTCAGACTCAAGGGGCCATTGGGATGTCTTTAGTTTTGACTTCTTGTGATTCTTTGAAGAAGATGGCTCTGCTTGGGCTCGAGCCGCCATGGAATCAACAAGTGTTAAGAATCCAGCTGCCTGGGCTAGCGTCTTTCTCAACCGCCTCCATTGCGTCCTGCTTATATTGGTTCCTTCAAATTATTTGTCAAGGGCCTTGAAGTCTGAATACTTCATGGTTGTACCTGTAGGAGACATAAAAGACAAAGGACAAGAAGTAGAAGAAGAAGGAGGAGAAGGGTCAGTAAGTGAGGGAATTTTAAGGTCGTTCCCCTCATCATACCGATCTGGGCAGCTTTTTGGGTCATCACCAGAATTGGACATGTGCAGGGAGTCTTTTAGGTCTTTCCCTTGCTTGGACAGTTGGGGAGTACTTTTAACGTCATCACCCTCATTGGATGTACTCCGAGTAGAAGATGGCTCGAGTACATCCTCTTGACGGGGTAAGGAAGTGAGGAAGATCGTGCCGGGGATGAAGTCTTGCAAAGTTGGCAATGGGGGAAGAGGCCTGAGAAATTTCTTCTCAATTAGCGGTTGAGAATTCTTGTTTCTCCTGCGAGCAACCCTTGGTGCTCGTCTTTTCTTGGTTTTCATTAGCAACGGTTGATTCGTCTCACTAGGTTTATGAATTTCCCTAGCTTGACGAACTTCTTCTCGCCTTAAGGACTTGAGTATGCTCTGTCCATGATGGACTATCCATGGTTGAGACGTTGAGGGTTCAACAGGATCTGAGTGATCTTCACCTACGACTTGGGTTAGGAGGTCCCCTCGTACTGGTGGAGTAGTGGTTTGGGAATCACTTTATGGAATGTTGTAAGACTCTTGGCGTCCTTGTATTTTTTTCGCGATTATATCATGCAAACTAGAGCATTCGCTCAGATCGTGGCCTCATATCTAATGGTATAGGCACCAATGGTTCTCAGTTCCCTGAGCAAGGCGTTGCGGCTGCCTTGCCGGCTTTGGTGTGATGCGGCATTCTTGAAGCATCATGACAAATAGGGTGCGAAGGAGGTCAGGCGCTTCGTCTTTCACTTGGACTGTTACTGCGTGAGAGGCTTCTGCCATCTTGAATTCCTTCTTTAGCTCTTCGAGCTTTTTCTGGCCCTTCTGAATCAAGGCCTTGAAAATGTCTTTCAACGTGTAGCAATCATCTGTAGGGTGGTTAATCCTTTGATAGTAAGCATAGTAGTTTGCCTGGGTATCGAGTCCACTTGATCAGGGAACTTGGTCTCTGGGAGCTCGATCATGTATTGTTTCAGTAATAATCGAAGTAGTGCAAAGACCCATTCCTTTTCAAAGGGGTAGACCTTGTTCCTATGCCTGGTCGAATAATCATTCCGATCAAGGTTCACAGGTGGGGGTTCCCAGTTGTACGACTGTTGTTACTTGCCTATTTGAAGTGCTTTTGCTGTGTTTACCCCTTTGGGAGAGGTCCAAAGTTTGGGAGGGAGCTTTCTTTGGATTGCTTACAATGACGGCCACGCCGATCACACCTTTTGGTTGGTTGCCCCAAGTATTAGTCCGAGAGCTACCATTGCCGCGATTGTATCCCTGTCGTGACCCGCCATGGTGGCATGACAAACTTTCTAATCGGACCAACTTAGAGATCAACTCTGACATGGAATTCGAATTGGAGGCCTCAACATGTAGAGCAATCTTAGGTCTCATGTTCCGCACATAGGTTTGAACCTCTTCCTTCTCAAGCTTGGGATTGGGATGACGAGTGGTCAAATTTCTCCACGTTGATATAAATTGATCCACAGGCTCATCGGGATCTTGGGTCAAGGTAAGAAGCTCGATGGTTTGAACCTCTCTCTCGATGTCATAGAAATGCTGGTGGAATAGTTTCTCCATTTCTGCCAAATTATGTACTGATTTTGGGGGAAGCCGAGCATACCACTGGAAAGCCGAGCCATCAAGGGTTTCAACAAACTACCGGAGAATGAGTCTACCATCAACCATCGCCTCTCAACATTCTCCATCATTGAGTGCACCATGTCTTCAAATTTATTCATGAGCTCTTCTTGAGAGTCGCTAGGCTCATTTATAATCGAGTCCTGTACACCGATCGCATGAGGACCGATTCTCGACGGTCTTGGGACTATGCCTGTTGAGTGGCAGGGTCATCTTCTTCAACACTAACCACAGTGCAGGGTAGAAGGGGTTCAGGTGAAAAGGGTCATTAGAGCTAGTTGCCCCGACCCTCTTGTTTGCTTCCCTATTCGGAATTTGCAGACCCTTATCGCATTTGAATTTGAGGTTTTGATGGACCTCGTGTCAGAACTGCGATCGAGACTGCGGCTGGTCGGCACATCTTGCGCAAGAAAGAGCTGTTTCTATTAGGTGAAGCAACGGGTATGGGTCAGGAACTGGGGTCATCCTGGGTCGGGGAGGATGAATGCTCCCAACAGGTCTTTGCCTCGAGCTCTCTTATGGGCTCGAGAGACATTATCGAGATGACAGGGCTTGATCAAAATGGTACTCTTAGGGAAGGTCTTCAAGTACCAAGGTTGGAGGTGCTTGCTCAAAGAAGGAGGAGTAGGCAAAAGTAGGGTTGACTCATAAGGACGCCTGAGTTGGGGGAGAGGGGCTATCTGTGATGACGACACTTGTGCATCCCTTAAAGAAGGATGACGAGTGACTTGGGGGTCAGCCCGGGCTCGAACAGGTGGTCTAGCCTTAGGAGGCCGAAAACCGTGAGCACGTGTTTGTAAGAGAACAGGTGGAAGCCAGCCCCTTACAGGGTGTGCTAGTGTGTGCTAAGTAGGAGGACGCAGGGGTCGTCTTCCGTGTACTAGGGTTGACGCAGCGATAGCATTGCCCCGAGTGGTGGGATGCAAATGCGTAATGTGTGCAGGTCCTGGCTTTGGGAGGTCTGATCCTTGATGTTGACTTGAGGTAACATAAAAGCTGCCCCGAGGTGTGGCTTTAGTGGATAACCCATGAGCCTTATGGTGTGTGCTAGAGGTGGAGGCCCAAGGTCTCCGTCTCGATGTGCCGAGCCTCTAAGGGTAGAGATTCTTGGAGCAGGAATGTGGGGTGTAGCATTGGGGCGACCCACTGAAGCAACGACAACTTGCTTGCCTTTTGCAGAAAGGGATTGGGCAGCCTTCTGCATACCCCAGCAATGCAACGGACAAGTGACTTACCGATGACATGGTGCATACTGTGAGCAGCATCAGATGTGCTACCAATGTAGGCCACCTTGGTGCATGTTTCACCAGGGCATGTAGATGGGGAGATAGGGACCTTTAAGTCCATTCTCACGCCTATCCAGGTTAAGACCTGAGCGCTAAACACTGAGTCTTTGCTCAGAAGGAATATTGGGAATGAAGTTCGAGGAACTTGTTCCTGGGGGATGCTCGTGAATGCGGGATCAGAAAATCCTTGAATTGGATAAACGGGTTAAGAAACCAAGCAGTCATATGGTGTGTGAAAACAGAAAAACAAGGAAAAACTAGCTAAACAAGATCGACCCGATGAAGGGGTAGTAAGTCCCCAGTGGAGTCACCAAGTTGGTTAGGTGCCTCAATCTCACCCTCTGGATCTAGATGATTGGGCGGCATGCGTCTCGGGTTTTGGGGGAACCTCAGACTTTGAGATCGCTCTCTCAGGAACTTCGCTCAGGAGTTAGGGTAGGTAGACCAACCGTTGAGAGAAGAATTTAAGGTGGGTTCGGGACTTACTCGGGCTGGCTCGTGTGGGCGCCCTCTTAGATCACGAAGAAATGCCTCCAGTCGTAGAACTAGTTCGAAATCGCCTTCCTTGACTTGTATTCTCCTGTTTTTGCAATTGCACACACATGGTTAATTTTACAAGATAAGTGGACCGAAAGAGACCCCACCTTGTCATTGAGCGAATGTAAACGGACGTGTACATCCAAAAAGAAGAGAGGGTAAAAGGATAACTGAAAGAAGAAGAAGGGGGTAAATTAGAGGAATTTTGACTAGGTGACGAGACTAACACGACAGCTAGATCATCAAGTGATTGACCCGACGTGGTAGCAAGATGGGCATGGTAATTAGACCGGCACAACATAAATACTATTAGACGTCAGAATGATCATCGGTTAGCTGGGCACAATGACTAGCCTACCGTGGCAGTAAGGCGGACTCGGTAACTAAGATCGGCTCAGTTACAATACTGCCAGATGGCAAGACTACCATGCCAATGTTTGTCTCAACCTCTCTTGGTCAAATGAGAGAGAGAGAGGAAGAAAGAAGAGAGAGAAAGAGAGCAAGGAAACATGAGCAGCGAAGAGAGAAAAGATAGGAAAGAACATGGACGACGATGAGCTCCCGCCATCCATGACGAAACCGTAAGATAAGAGAGAAAACACGGGCAACAATGAGCCTCCACCGTCCGTGATAAAAGATTAGAGAAGAGAGAGAAGATATGGGCTGTGATGTGCTTCCACCATCCATGATAGAAGAATGAGAGAAGAGAGAGAATACATGAGCGACGATGTGCTTCCGTCGTCCATCACAAAAGAATAAGAGGAAAGAGAAAACATGGGCGACGATGTGCTTCCGCCGTCCTTGATAGAGAATAAGAGGAGAGAGAAAACATGAGCGATGATGTGCTTTTTCCATCCATGACAAACGATTAAGAAGAAAGAGAAAACATGGGTGGCGATGTGCTTCCGCCGTCCATGACATAAGATTAAGAGGAAAGAGAAAACCTGGGCAGCGATGTGCTTTTGCCGTTCATGACAGACGAGAAGATAAGGAGACTTTGATAGAGGCCTGGCCCACCACTCGGGTTGAGGCCTAGCTTGCTGTTCATGTCTCTGAAGCAAGAAGATATCATGCTAGGCGATAGACTTCGCCATGCATGAACAGAGAAGGAGAGAGAATAGAGAGATAGTAGAAAAGAGAAGAGAGAGAAAAGAAAGGTAAAAAAGAAGAAGAAAAGTGGATAAAAAAGATCAGAGAGGAAATAGGAAAGAAAGATGGACAAGAGGAGAGAGAATGAGAGAGATAGAGATGAAGAGAGAGATAAAGATGAGGAGAGAGAAAGAGAGAGATGAGAGGAAGAGAGAGAAAATTACCTTCATCAGAAGGTATGTAACCATTTCTTCTCTCTCTTCTCTCTCTCCAAGACGTGCCAACAATTTGAACATGAAAACTCTCAAATTTTATTGATGAGTATTGAAAATCGAGGGTCCTTTTAACAATTGTGTTTAACATGTACTTATAGAATTGGGTCCAAACATAGGTGGATCCCAAAAACTATGTAAATTGATGATAATTGCAATTTAATTGAATTAAAAAAATTCTAAAATTGAGTGCAAAAGGACTGTTTTGCCCTAGCCCAACAATGTGTGAAATTCCCAAACAGTCTCTGTTGCTGCCTTAAAACTTGCGTGATATTTCGTGGATAATCCGGGGTTGCTCTGGTCCCCATTTGACCGAAAGATGATTGTTTTCTTTTAGGGGTAGGCTTGGCGATCGATTTGATACCAACTTTGAGCCGTAGATCGTGTTTTTAAGCCACGATCATGCGACTCGAAATTTGGATGGATCTTGCAAACTTCAGATCGATAGTGTGCATATTTCTTAATGTTTTTTTCATGATTTCTTCGTTGTATGGCACTGAGCATGCTGTCACGATCACGTGGCAATAAACACAGCTAGATTTCGTGCTCGGACGTAGATTTTGTCGACTTGGATTTTTTGCCAGAATTTGAAAATTTGACGGTCGAAATTTATAGCAACTTTGATGCCTTCGTGTGTGAAATCCAGCTGTTCATCATACGTGGGTTCGAACCAGAGATAGCCTCGAACCATACGCACATAATGCAATTGGTTTTGGGTCCATCGGGTACACGAGTGTCGTTATTTGGCCGCTCGAGAGAGGCATAATGCTGTTGAATTTTCTGCAACTATCTCCATGAATCATCAACTTCTCTCTAGTTTTTCTCCTTGCTCAGGTATTGTCATGGGTCGTGCCAAATATCAAAATGCCCGTTTTGATGAGACGAATACACTCACCAAATTTGATAGCAATCCGACTCAGAACAAATGAGATACGAGCCTTTGAAGTTATTGCACAGGACTGTACACATCAGCCTCCTTTAATGGAGATTGGTGTAGGGAGGCCGCAAGGGAATAGCGTGCAACTTACCCCTTTTTGGTTTTTTACCCATAATTTTGTCCTAGAATGCCCGATTAAGCCCAAACTTGACCCATAAGGGTTTTCGACCGTGCCGGATCCAATGGCGGTGGTCCCACAGCTCTTTGACTCACCTAAAATATAGCTCAAGTTACGGGGTCTATTTCAAGGTGTTAGAGGCTGATTTTTTCGAAATTGTTTATTTATCTGCGCTGCCTTAGACATGTTAGATTGAGGCAAAACTTGACAAGTGGCCTTTTGGAGTGTTTCGAAAGATTTTAATCCATTATGGGGCAGTTCTGAGACTGTTGGGAATTTTACTGTATGTTAAAGCTTTATTGACTGGCTTCCTCTTTATTCCATATCAGGGACCAAGGTGTTGAAAAATGTTCCCAAACAATATACATACATGGACCCGGTTTCTATGCGGCCAAGCCTACATATGTGTAATACCTGTTAATATTCTATTTTTGAGATGGATTTTAAGACTTAATTTTTAAGGACATGTAATCTCTAACATGAAGATCATGAATATGAAAAATAAATAAATTTTAAAAACTATAAATAATAATTATAGTAAGAAAACATTTGGAGCATTAGTTTCCATTGTTTTTAGATGAAACACCTATTTGAAGATGGATGCTTTACATTTTTTGGACCATATATGTAGAAATGTAGTTAAGCTTGCATGAAATAATTTTCTTATATATATATATAATGATATGATGAACCCCTAACGCATGCGGACTGCGCAGGACCCACTCCGACGCTGATCTTTAATCGTGAAGAAACAAGTAGTGCAAAGTCACCAGTAAGAAGCTCAAACTCAACTCGGTTAAATCATAAGGGTGAGGAAATTAATATTTTAATTTTACTACTTTACATGTGTTGAGAGCTCCCCATACTTGGTTTCTTGAGATTGGATGAAGCATTGAACGAGCGTCGAGTAGTTTCTCTTTCATCTCTCTTTTGTGTTTTCAATTTTGGGCTTGTTGTTTCTCTCACTAGAATCGATGAGGCCTGATTTGGTGGAAGAACACTTGGGTTGTTCAGTAACGAGATTTTTGATAGAGAGAGAAAGCTAGTTGTTGTGAAAATAGCTTTGTTTCTTTACCTGAAAGCTTTTAGTTTCTCGCACTAAAAATGGAAGACTAGCTTTCATTAGTTGCAAAGTTTGATGCTACTGGGTCTTGAAAGCTACACTTTGCTCCACAAAAGCTGCTATATTTGAAAACCAGAGATGGACAATTTACGGCCAGGTGGTCACCAAGAGGATATAGTCTAAGCTCAATGTCTCTGGTTTTTGCCCAAGCTTGCCCTCCTCCAAACCCCAAAAACTTTCTCTCTTCCTTTTCGACGCCAACCCCAGCAAGTATAAGAAACCACCATTAACAGTTAGAAAAACAAGTGGGTCGCCAGAAAAATGACCAGTGGCCGTGAATACCGTCGGAAAATACACTTGGGTGATAGGAATCAAAGGAAAAGATGAATGTATAGAGACTGAGATTTCTAGCTTGCAAGTTTAAAGAGCTTAAGAAGAGGAGAAGATATTAAAAATGTTAAATAAAATAAGAACAATTGGAGTGATAACACTAAAATAGAAGTAAAAATGTTAATGAAGAAACATAAAGACTCAGAATTCATGGCTCCAAAAACAAGAGAGAGAACCCAAATTTTTTCATGGTCCAGAAACAAAAAATGGAAATTGGGCTTTCTCACTTCTCTTCCCCCTTTTTTCTCTTGCTCTCTTTTCAAATCACCATCTATATGTTTTTTTCTCTCTATAATTCCTATAATTCCTCCACTGTCTTTTTTCCATGTGATCGACCCACCTTATCTGTGAAATCTCTATGAATACGTTTTCTCTCTCTTCCTCTTATTTTGTCCCCACGTTTGGATTTTATTCATTTATTTTAGGAGTAATCGTTGGTTTATTGTCGTCGTGATGTTACCAGACAAAGAGTTCAAAATCGTGGTGACTGTATTGGATAATGCAGAAAAATGAGAGCCTTCTGCAACTTGATCCAGCAGATATAGGAAAGAGAGAAGGTTCATCGGAGCAGAGTGCTCCCTTTTATCCAATTGCCAGTTGTGAGACTAGATAGGTTTGTTTCTTTTTTTTTTAACCGCTTCAATTGGTTGATTTTTACCGGTTTACCGAGGACATGGCACATCTTTCGTCGAGATCGGACGACAACAAAATGGGGTTCTATGAACCCCGCATATGGGAGGGGCTAATGGGATCATTACCTTTTATATATATATATATATATATATATATATATATATATATAATAAACGACATANGACTAGTGTACTAGTAAAGTAAATAAGTTAGTTACGTTACGTC
>NW_006497159.1:1497910-1508113 GCF_000471905.2 Amborella trichopoda
GCAATGGCTATAGGTAAAAATAAATAGTATTTTCGTCGCTCCACGATGTTTGATTTTTTTTCGACAGCATAGATTAAATGACCGCAATGGACCTACTATATCCGTTGCGATATCGTAATAGATATAGCATGTCCGTGGCGGTATTTTTTCACATAAAAAAAAACGAAAAACCGATACAGATCCCGTAGATCCATGGTGGTTTTTAAGACAAAACAACCATAGACATAGCATGTCTGTGGCGGTTTATTGAACCGTGTGCATTTTTTACCGTCACTGACCTAGGCAGTCGAAAAATACATACCGCCTTATTTTTTCGGACGGTGATGAGCCTTTGGGCGAAAACACAGTTCATTTTCACCCATAGATATTATATAGTGTCTTCCATCTATATGTGTGTGTATGTGTGCGCATGTGCATGTGTGGGTGCGTGGGGCCCGGCCCAAATCATAAGTAGACTTTAAAAAGACTACGAGGGGTTAAAAAAATTTCATGTGTTGCAGTTTGGGTGACCTCTGCTAAAAAAATGAATGACTTCTCTGAGAAATCTTGAGCTGGAATTTGCAGGAATTTGGGGTGCAAATTCCTCACTCAATCCCTTTCCTTCAATATAAGATTTGTCATCGTTCTTCTGAATATTGGAGGATATTTTGAAGCCATATACTGCTACCTTTTTATGTTTTCAAAATTTTGGCCCACATCCATAAAAACACTTATAACTCCATCAATACTTGGAGATTTTGAATGATATTTGACGTAAATACTCCTAGTTCAATTGTCTACAAATCTGTAAAGATAAAAGCTATTGCATAATGAGCAAAATATGGTGGAATAAGCAGTGGAATCAATACATTCATAGATCCTTGAAGTTTCCAAAGGTAATATGCGATAGTTTACCTAAATCACCATAATAATATTAGTCTTTTCAAAAGTAGCTTACAAAAAGTTGATAATCCACTCATGGTGAAAGTTGGACAAAGTGAACTAGTATGGTATATGCGTTTTTTAATTTTTTTCTTAATTACCGACTAGAGCACTTACAATGGTCCAATTACATTTAAATAAAGTTGAAATAAAACAAATAAACAACTAAAAGAGGTTCTCATTTGTTGCTACTAATTAACATATATTTTATTAAATAAGCAAAAACCTCATAATGCAAAGGGAACAAGAAAGCATAAGACTGCAAACCTCAAAGAAGAATGCCAGAAGATTACCTCAACTAGACTTTGTACACCCCACTCCGAGTCTCCTTCTCCAATGACGCTTGGGATCAATGGTCTATCTCAAATCTTTAAAGTATGGGAAACCAAAGGCTACAAGCCCTAAATGCAAACTTAAGCCTTCAAGTGCTTCCAATTTAAATAGAATTACCCTCAATGGGCTGGTTCCAAAAAATAGCCCTGTTGCTGGGAATAAATTTTTCACAAGCCACCTATAAAATAAAAATCCAGGAAAGTGATTCCTGCCTCACCTCTGATCAAATGTCAGTTGTTGGTCTTACAACACCATGTCTCCAATAGAGCTTTGATGGTGTTGGAGCAGCGGTCGTAATATCTGCAGAGCACTGGCATGCTGCGGCTGCGGCGCCCACAGTCTCTCAAAGTGCCAGCGTGAGAATTGAGGACATCAAGTGTCAAAGTGTTGTACCATGGCATATATCGGTGTTCCCCCTCAAAATGAAGAGCACCAGCAGCCCAGTGAAGGCCCAGCATCCTCTTCCCCAGCGTAGGAAAATCCTCGCTAGAGGCAAAGTCTCGGTGGAGAGCATGATAAAGGGGCACACTGTCCCTTGGAATAAGAGGCTCCCCGTCAGCATCCATGTACGTACAGAGTTGAGCATCTTCCCCAACGATTGTGATATTTGAAGGCCACCTTATCGCTCGGGTAGGCTCAAGGGCTCTAAGAGAAGTCCCTCTAACAAGAGAGGCACCGGTATAAGTATCGGTTCCCAATTCGCCTTTACGGGGCAGCTGGTTTACGTCAAGAATGCTTGTTGCAGAAAACCAAAAAGAAAAAGAAAGCCACAGATGGGTTCACAACTTATACCTCAACCGGGACATGCAGATACAAAGAACTCGACCAATGCTCAGAATGCGTGTGAACGCAACCACTGCATCCACCGCGCGCACATGCGCAATCCTAAAAAGCACAAGTCTAAGCAATGCCTCAACAAAGCATACACGAGAACATGCGTGTGTATGTGCGAAAGACCAGCACATGTAGAATCAAACGCACAAAGAGACAATCATGCAACAGAGCATGCACGTGCAAAACTGGAACACTTGCGAAAACAAGTGCGTGACAAAAAATGTACACGCACAAAGTGAAACACACGCTAAAAAGATTTCTTACACTCAACAACACATGAGATGCCTTGTATAAGCCTTCCCAACCAAGAATGATACTTACTCACGACTAATCTTGCCAAAGCTTGGCTAGAAAGACCACAAACACAAAGAGTATATGCATAAAAACACATGACACAGGAAGAAGGCAACAAAAAACGATTTGTTGAAAAAAAAAGGGAGATCGCTGCACGCAGTGCTCAAACAGACAGCAAGAATGGCTCCACAAGAATCAGTGTCACGATCGATCAAAAAATCAAGACTCAGCAGAAAAAAAAAAAAGCGCGACAAAAAAGGAAGAAAAGAGGACCAGGTCAAGGGCCTTACCTTGAACAGGGGTCTGGTACTCGCCATTGCTTTCAAATAAACAACTCAAGAGTAAGATATTCTACTCGAGAACGGCGGTAAAAAATGCGCAGGGGGAAAAATTTTAGGGTTTCTTTTACTTCAGATAAAAATCTATGGTAAAACGAAAACTACCTATCCACACCCCTTTTATAAGTGAAGAAAGATAACATATCGTGCAAGCCAACGAAGTGACAGGTGGCCTAGTCATGAGGAATCACGAACGACACGCAAAGCGAAAATATCGTGAGATTCAGGGGCACAGAAGGACAACCAACATGAAAAATGAAGCGTTACACAAGCAAAACATCGTGTGATTCAGAGGTACAAAAGCACGAATGACATGCAAAGCAAAGCGTCACACGAGCAAAAGATCTCACGCTTCCATCCTAAGGAAGCACGAGCATGCAAGCGAAACACCACGCGATCCCAACACAGTGGAGCACAAAAAAAAAACACCGTGTGCACCCATCACTCGATGCCAAAAGAAGCATGTAGTTCTGTAGCCTTGCGGATAAGTGTCTATTCGCCCAAACAGCTCGCCCACTTTTGGTAACAACACCACTCATCTCAGGTATGCAATACTCCCTCTCGACCCACACAAACTTTGGATCTCTCCCAGGGGTTTAGCACACACTCATGTACCAACTACACCGGGTATCCAGGAGAGCTATTTTCCTTGCGCTTTCTGCACACACGAGACCCTCGGTGGTCAAGTGTCCCCTAAAAGAAAAAAAAAAAAACAGGGGTCCTTGCGAAAACCAAAAATGACACACACCCTGAGGGCTCGAATGAAAACCCGAAAGGGCATTCGAACCATTCAAGCCAGAATGGAAGCATAACCCTTGGGGGAAAAACAAGTCTCCTAGTCCATTTCTTGTCCCCGCCATCAAGGAGGGATAAGAACCAAGCACAAAAGGTAAGAAGAGCGAAGCAAACCACGAAAGGACAAAGGAAGCACAAGACACACAAAAGGAAGATTCAAGCTAAAAGAAAGGTTTATTTCATGAACAAAGAAGGGATTACAATGTTGTGGTTACAATAAATTTGTAACTACAAAAAAAAATGTATGTATATAAACCCATTCTGAAATAAGTCTCTTGCCCAGAGACATGGTGTCCAAGTCTGCCGCCGTCCTCTAAAGCTGTAGTGTCTTCCAAGATGAAAAGGTCATTCCTTTCTAAAAACAAGAATACCAAAAGAATGAAAATAACCTCTTACTCCTTTTTACCCTCGAGTGAAGGCAAAGAACCAAGAGGTAGTTACGAAAGTAGCAACAAGCGAAATCCGAGCAGCAAATCTCCTGCTCGACATATTGATAGCTCACCCAAATGCTGAACTTCCAAGCTGATCAAATGATTCAGCTGTTCAACCATCATGAAGAAGATGATGGGCAAGGGAAGACTATCATACTCTATCATCATGCTTGGATGTACGAGATTGGGTTCACGTCAAAGGGCCCTCATGATCTTATGAACAACCTCAGACCTTGCTCACAGAATCTCAAGCAAACAATAGGGACTTGAAGCCACAAGCCTGTCATCCAGCACAAGTCCATCAACACTTTCGCGGGGTCGAACATCTTCAACATTCGGACGCACTCCAAGACCAGAGGCTTGAATGTCGGCCACATCAAGAGGCATTACCCCCTAGACAAACACTTAAAGAAAGAGAGATCTCCTCTCCCCCTCTTCCAAAGCAAAACAGAATAAGGAAGCTCCTCGAAGGGAAGGAGTTGCTTTTCCCGCTCTTTGGGCCTAACATTTTTATTAAAAAAAAACACGCAGCCCATCATAAAAGCACTCCGCTTCCCGAGCAGTGTTTCGATTGACCACATGGATGCGTGTCACTCTGACAAATGCCTTGACTGACTCTCAGTCAAGTCTTCTAATGCTTTGCTTGCCAAGTGTCATTTTCAATGGATCATGTCAATTCATCTGCCGCCTCGACCTCCCAGGCATCATTTTCAATGGATCACGTCAAATCTTCTGTCGCCTCGACCCCCCAGGTGTCACTTTCAATGGATTACAAGAAAAATCCTCTACCGTCCTAGCAATGTTTCCTAAAACAAGCACACCTGGGACTGTCATCAAAATGACCTGTCTTCCCATGCAATATCTTGCCTCCCTATGGATACATTCTGCCTCACAACAATCAGCTGCTCATGGAGAAAACGTTCCGCTTGCCCAAGCATCACTTCTCCCCTGACAACAACTCATCTACGATATCTACTACCCCAGAGAGCCATATCTAGGTACAACCCCTCCAAAAGGAGTCCCTTAAAAAAAAGAAAGAAAATGGGCTGTCACATCTCAGGAATTGTATCTCCATTCAAGTCCACCTTCATCAAACAAACATGATGTTGCAATTTCCATGTCTTGAAGTCTCTTAGGCAGAACTCGTTTTTTTGGATGAATGCCTCTCTTGTGAAAATTTGAAAGGTTATTCCAATGACCTTCGATTGAGCTGGAGTTTTGAGGATGCACAAGAAAGGATTTATAAGCCTACTCGTCCAATTTCAGACAATTAGGACATTGCTAAGGACATCTAACAAATTAGGGCCATTAGTGAGCGGGCCGGACTTGAGCCTACTATGCATACTTCAAGAGGGCATTGTCATTTGCATTATACATGTCTAGACTTGTGGTCCATGTTGATAATAATGAGGCGTCCCATGCTAAGAAATCAAGATCTTCACATGGCAGTACTTTATTCTTTCAGCAACAGAGAAAAACATTCACCTATTTTGGGTAATGGACAAGATGCTTCCCGGCCTCAGTGAGTTGAGATGATAAAGAGTCTGTGGCTGACTTAAAATCAAATGGGTATTTCAATTTCTCTCTCATCTTAGAGTGACATATAGGCAAGTGAATTCATTTTCCTATAAAATCATCAATTGAAAAACTAATATTTCTGCATTCAATTGTAGTATTATCAATACTATCAGTTTTACGTATTTATATACTTAATTATAATATCTCCAGTAAGAATTTCAGATATTATAAGTGTTATGTATAAATGGCCTTATTTTCTTGAAAAATAGTCCGTTTTTAAGAAAATTATGATATTTCTGCTCATCATTTTTAAGTATACGTGATATCATTTTCCTGTTAAAATTATTATTTTTGTCTATTTTTAGGAATTTTAGACATGGTAAATTATTAGAAATAAGCTTATTATTTCTGTTTATCACTAGGGATTTCAGACACTATAAATATTAGAATTGATTGTTTCTATCCAATCTGATGAATTTAGACACTATAAGTTTTATGTGTAAATGATTTCATTACTCTGTGAAACAATTATGTGAAAGTTTGTATTTTCGCTACTAATAAAATTGTGATATTCTGTTTAGAGTCATGAATTTTAGATACTGTAAATTATGGAATTTTATTTTTAAGAAGATTATAATATTGTTATTTATTGTACAAATTCTAGATATTGTGAGAGTAGGTGTAAGTGACTTCATTTTTCTGTAAGAACTGTATTTGAAGAAAATAAATATTTTTGTAATATTCCCATAGATATTTTTGCATTTAATCGTAATATTTTCGATACGATAAAATCAACGTACTTCTGTATTTAATTGTATTTGCAGCATAGATCTTAGATATTGTAAATGTCATATGCAAGTGTTATATGTGTCATGTCCAAGTATTATATGCAACTGTTATGTACAAGTATTATGTGTAAGTGTTACATGTAAATTTTATGTGCAAGTGGTTATGCACAAGTGTTATGCGCAAGTGTTATGTGCAAATGTTCTGTGCAAATGTTCTGTGAAAGTGTTCAGTGCAAATGTTATGTGCAAGTGATCTGTGTAAGTGTTGTGTGCACTTATTATGTGCAAGTGATTGATAATTTCAAGGATATTTTGAAAACATGATATTATTGTTTTCTAATATCTACTACATTGATATATGACATGCAATTGACATAATGAGGTCTTAAAAATTTATATGCATGATATTATGACGTAGTGATGTCTCTTATGAATACATGTGCAGTATAGAAATGTTGACGTTTCATCTGGTTACATATGAGACATGCTTCTGATAAGATATATATGCAAGACATCAAGCATCTGATATGATATGTGTGCATGGTAGTAATAAGACATGCCTCTGATATGATGTGTACATGGTAGTTGATTAGATGCCTCGATCTCGCCTTCCCAGATCTAGGTGATCGGGTGACACGTATCTCGTATTTGGAAGACCTGGGACCTGAGACTGCTCTCTCGAGAATCTTGTTCACAGAACAAGGGCAGGTGCCCAACTGATGAGAGAAATTTTGAACGTGAGGTGGGGACTAACCTCACCTAGATCCATGACTTATTCAGGCTGACTCGCATGGGCGCCCTCTTAGGTCACGACGGAAAGCCTTCTAGCTGGATCGGAATCGCCTCCCTTGACCTGCAATCTCCTTGTTTTCTATACAACACTATCATGGTTAACTTGCAAGACAAGTGGGCCAAAGGACCCACCCTTGTCCTAAGGCAACGCACATTCATGAGAAATTAGGGTGATGAAAAAGTGAGTTTCAATAAAGAGAGAAAAGAGAAGAGGGTTTGACAAGGGGACAAGACTAGCATGACAGCTAGACCAGTACAATGATTGACTCGGAGTGGTAGCAAGACAGGCACAGTAACTCAGACCGGCACGATGACGATGCTACTCGAAACCAAGGCCGACATGCTTATCCTAATCTGGTGTGGCAGCAAGACGGGCATGATACTTAGGACCAGCACGACAACAATACTACTTGACAATCAGACCACTAGACTGAGTCTACCCTTCAGACAAGCGAGAATGATGAGAAAAGAGAAGAAGAGAAGGGACGAGATGGTGACGAGGGAGTGTCCCGACAGTGTTAAGCATTGCCACCCACAACCATGGAGTAACAGTGTTGCGACCCTTGAATGGCGTTGGACACTGTTGCTCACGGTAAAAGGGGTAGGCAGTGAACTTCAGATGGTGTTAGGTATCGCCGTTGGCAACACGAGAAGGCAGCACATCCCTCCATAGGGGGCGATAGGCACTGTCGTTGGCAACACGAGAAGGAAGCACATCCCTTGCAAGCGGTGATAGCTTGGGGTAAGGCGCACGGTGATAACTTCTCATAAAGCACACGACGCTAGGCGTGGGACACAAGAGAAGCCTACGGACGACGATAGGCATCGCCGTTGGCAACACAAGAAGGCCGTACATCCCTTACGGGTGGCGATAGATTTAGGTGAGGTGCAATAGGCATTGCTGCAACCCTACGGATAGCAATAGGCATTGCCGCAACCCTTCACGGGTGGCGATAGCCATCGCCATTTGTGATAGGCGTGCAACAGGGTGAGACCTCTGCAGGCGGCAATAGGCATCGCCATTTGCACTTATGTGGGACACTAAGGATACGCTTGCGGATGGCGATAAGTAGCACCGTCTGCGAACCTTGCTGAGAGATAGAGACGAATGATGAGAGGGCGCTACCATCGCCCACGACCTGTGAAACCACAAGAGGGGGAAAGAAAGGAAGAGGCATGCACGACATTGCCACTGCTGCGCATAGCCTTTGAGAAAATCTCAGACGAAAAAGAAGAAAGAGAAGAGGATAAAGAAGAAGAGAGGGAAGAAGAGAAAGGAGAGAAAAGATGGAAATTTTGTTCAGCAAAGTTCAGGTCCATGTACAATGATAATACGTGATATATAGAGTTTTGTCCAAACATGGCTGGATTGATCAAAAGTAAACCTAAATTCTAAAAATTAAGATTTAACTAAATCAAATAAAATTAGAAAATAGGGTGCAAAATGACAGATTTGCCTCTTCTTAATAATTAGATAAATTTCAGAACAGTCCCTGCTGCTGCTCAAGAACGTGTGTGATCTTTCATGGATGATCTGGGGTTACTTTGGTGCCCGTTTGTTCGAAAGATGATTTTTTTTTTGTAAGGCTCAGAATGGCGATCGATTTGATACTAACTTTGAGCCATGGATCTTGTTTTTGAGCCATGGATCTGTTTTTAAACCACGATCATGCTATTTGAAATTTGGATGAATCTTACAAACTTCGGATCAATAGTGTGCTTGTTTGTTGATATTTTTTTATTGATTTCTTCACTGGATCACAATGAGCGTGTCGTCACAATCATGTGAAAACAAACACAGCTCGATTTCGTGTCCGGACGAGGATTTTGTAACTTTAGAGTTTTTGCGAGAGTCTAAAAATTCAGCACCAAAATTTGTAGTCATGTCATTAGCTTCATGTGCGAAATCCGACCGTTCATCATGGGCAGGGTTCGGACCAGTGATAGTCGTGGGCCTTATGCACTCGATGCAACTAGTTTCACATCGATCGGGTACACGAACATCGTGATTTGGCTGCTCGAACTAAGTGTGTTGCTGTTGATTTTACTGCAACTTTCTTTATGGATCGACAACTTCTCTAGCTTTTCTTCTTGCTAGGGTATCGCCACGAGGCGTGCCACATATCGAAACGCTCGTCTCGACGAGACGAACACGCTCCAATAAATTTGAGCAAGATTCGACCTCGGACAAGTGAGATATGAGCGTTGCAAATCACTGATCATGACTGCCCCTTTAATGCAGTTTAGTTGCAGGGTGGCCGCATGGGAATAGTGTGCAGCTCCTCCTGGCTTGATCTTTTACCCATAACTTCTTCCTGGAGTATCCGTTTAAGCTGAAATTTGACCCTTGAAGGTTTTCAGCCATCTCGAATTCAATGGCAGTGGTTCCATGACCATTTGATACTCTGAAAGTAGGGTTCAAGTTATAGGGGTCCGTTTCAAGGTACTAGAGGCTGATTCTGCAGAAACTGTTTCTCAGTCTTCACTGCCTTAGACATATTCGAATGTGACGAAACTTGACATATGATTTTTTGGAGACCTTATGAAGTTCTTGACTTGTTCTGGGGCCGTTCTTACACTGTCAAAATTTCTACTATCTGTCTGGCTTTATTGACCAGCTTCTATTTTTATTCCGCATCGGGGATCCGTGGTGCTGAAAAATGTTCTTCAAACAGCATGCCCTGTTGAGTGTTGTGCTTCGAGAGAAGCGAGAAGGAAAACATTCAGAAAATTTCCTCTGACTTTATATATGTTTTCTTCCTAACCGCAAGACTACATGAACATCGAGGAGATCCATGCAATGCTGTAACTAGGATGGTCAAACGTTTGGATGTAATGTATAGGTCAGGGGAGAAGAGACTTTGAGGGATTTGGTTAGGGTGCCTCGATCTCGCCCTCCGGATCTAGGTGATTTGACATCACGTATCTTTCTGGTGAACCCAGGATTTGAGATTGCTCTCTCGGAACCGTGCTCTAGGGCAAGGGCAGGTATACCAACCATTGAGAGAGGAATTTTAGGTGGGTTCAGGACTTACTCGGGCTGGCTCATGTGGGCGCCCTCTTAGATCCGAAAGAAAGCCCCCCCAGTTGCTATAGCTGGTTCGGAGTTGCCTCCCTTGACTTGTAATCCTCTTGTTTTTCTTCACAACACTTCTATGG
>NW_006497159.1:1512795-1582422 GCF_000471905.2 Amborella trichopoda
TGCACTTGGGAGGATGGCATGAAGTTGTGTGTGGAAAGTTGATTGGATGGTAGGTGAAAGGTGGTGACCCACTAGCTGACGACAAATATGGGTGTCAAGATGGCTTGTCATTTGGTGGGCATGGGTAAGACTCATTGGGGGATGATGAAAGATGGTGAAGGTGGCCGACACACACAAATGGGCCTGGTAGGGAAGACGTGCATGGAAATGCATGTAAAGGGCATGTGCACCTAAGTAGGCTCATTGGGGAGAAGAAGAGGCTACGTGCACACAAATGGTTTGGTTAAGGAAAGCATGCACAAAGATGCACGGGACATGTTTTAAGGTCACACCTCCTAGACTTGGTCAAAGTAGTTTAATGTCATGCATCCAGGATGCACACCATGGTGTAAGGTCATATTGCTTGGACTGTGGTTATGCAGTTTTAGGTCATGCAACCAGGACCGTGTAGTTTAAGGTTGTGCAACTAGACCTCCGCTATAGTTTAAGGTCATATAGTTTGGACCATGGCTATACAGTTTAGGGTCATGCAGCATGGACCGAGTATGAAGCTCTATGTCAGTAGGGCTACATGGGGGGTAGGTATGTGGATAGCAGTCTGACTCCCTGAGGATAAATATAGTTAAGGCTATACACATGCAAAGTGATGTAGATGAAGGTGGGGACCCTACGAGGAATAGTAAACAGGAGAGGCTTCACTGGGGATTAAGAGGGCCAATGTGACTCCACGGGGATAATGAATGTTAGTGTGCATGGAACTCTGACAGTCCAGAGCACAGATGAACCCCACCATGGGTTGAAGGGATAAGAATGACCTTAACTCTCTAGAGATTACAGGGTAAGAATGACCTTAACTCCGCTGGGGGTCTAGTTGGAGCTATGCATATGGACTATTTATCGTACTACGTGTTACAGTTTTAGGGTCTTGTAGCTCGGACCATGGCTATGTAGTTTAAAGTCATATAGCTACGACCATGCAGTTTGGTGGTCATGCAACTAGACCTCTGCTATAGTTTAGGGTCGTATAGTTTGGACCATGGTGTTAAGCCTTTTATCTCATGTGGTCAGAACACACACTATGGTTTAAGGTCACACATCTGGACCATGGTCGTAACTTTAAAGTCATGTGACAAGGACTTTACAGTTTAAGGTCGTGCAACTAGACCTCCACTATAGTTTAAGGTCATATAGTTCGGCCCATGGTCGTACAGTTTTGAGTCATGTGACAAGGACTTTGTAGTTTAAGGTCATGCAACTAGACATATGCTATAGTTTAAGGTCATATAGTTCGGATCATGGTCGTACAGTTTCAAGTCATGTGACAAGGACTATGGTTGTGTAATTTAGGGTCATGTAAGCATGAACCATGGCAGTGCCGTTTAAGGTCATGCAACGCGGACAGTGGCAGTGCAGTTTAAAGTCATGCAACCAGAACCGTGCAGTTTAAGGTTGTAAAATTAAACCTCCGTTATAGTTAAAGGTCATATCCCCTCGCAGCTGTGAGGGGATATGACTCCAGGGGGAATAGAGCCGTCACTGGAGACTGGGCTCCCTGAGGAGTGAGATTGTGATGCAAGGAATGAAGTTCTTGAGGATGAGAGACGATGGTCTAAAGCAGAGTGCCAAGGACTGTGTGTGACACTAAGTGTGGAGTGGCACATTCATCAATAATCCTAGGTGATGCACTAAGTCCCTTGGTGAAGCACGAGGGAGTAGCCCTTGATGTTTCATGAGGTGGTGATCTATGGACGAGACGCGCGGTGATGACCCCTGGATGAGACGCGGTGATAATCTCTGAACGAGATGCACAACAATAGTCTCTGATCGAGGCGCTCGGTAAAAGTCTTGATGGGGCACGCGGCACTAGCCTTCTGATGAGGCACGCTACACAAGTCTTGACGAGGCACGCGATGATGATACTTCGGGTCTCAGGCATGGCTCGCCCCAGCTTGGGCTTATCGCCGTCAAGAGCTGGGGACTGGAGCATCATTTCGAGTTTGTCGACGGCAGTCTTCGATACTACGGGGTATAAAAAGGGGACAAACCCCAGTTTACTGTTTTACCCTTCGATAAAATAGTAGAAAGCTTTTTAGAGAGAGAGAGAGCTGAAGCTTCCTAGCTAGGGTTTTTCGGCGAGCACTTCCTGGCCAAAACTTACAAAGACAGGTCCTTAGGGATTTTTCTAGCAAGCATCAGGAGGTGCGGAGCTTCGCAGCATGATTGCGAAGACCTTTCAACAAGTGTCAAGGCTTTCTGAGCAAGAAAGAGGGTCTCTCGGGGCCTTAGCAGGATTTGCAAAGGTGCCCTGCCGGGTTCGAGTATTTCTCAGGTCATTCCGTAGCTGAAGTGGACATCACAGAGATTTCAGAGGGCTTTGTCAACTCTCTGGTTGTTGGAGGAGAAGGAGAAGGGGCTGCATTGCGTTCACCAAAAACTTAGCGAAATTTCAGTGAGCTTTAGTGAACTGTTGAAGTGGGAAACCAAGGAGAAGGGAAATTCGCAGGGTCATAGGGACTTAGAGGAGCTTTTCTTGGGGACTTCCGGTGGTTTTTCGCTAACTTCAGCAACGAGCAGAAGGTCGGAAGGGTTTTCCCGGTGAACAAGATTGGATTCTCGGAGGAGAGGGGAAACGTCGATGGGAAACCGAAGGGTTGGGGGATTGTAATGGTCGTAGGAAGGTGGACCGTCGACGAGGGGTGACTATCGAGGGAACCAAAGAGGCGTCAATGCCCCCTGGAAATTGGAAACATTGGGAACTAGGGTGCTTCAAAGTCATGCATGCCATTAGGTCACATGCAGCACCGCCTTCGCATGTCACTGGGTCACACACGATGATAGCCACGCTTGGGGGTATGAGGCTCACGGCGATAGTCCCGCGCAACATTAGCGTGCCCATGGTGATGATAGGATGTGGCATTGTGCGCACGGCGATGGCCCCAGATGATGATGTCTTGCGCGGGTCAAGAGTGATGGAAAACAGGGAGGCCTTGCCACCGCGGTGTGTTGGAAGCCAAGTCCTCCAGTACAACCATGAAGTTCATATTGTTCTGTGGAAGGGTGTCCACTGTGAACAAAGTATTTTCTCCATCATAGGCCAGTTCCTTGCCAGAGAAGTTTGCCTTGTATGTTTGATGTACTCGTCAAATGAATTGAAGCTGAATCGGAAGTGGTTGGCTTTTTCTTTTGGCCTGTAACCATTTTCCTTTGTGGGATCGAGGCTAACTTCTCCAAGTGGTTTTGCCACTTCTTCATGGGGCAGACATTTCTTTGGTGCGTTTGCTTCTTTGGTACGAGGAGGGCGTTTCTCTCGGCCTGTAACTGTCCTCTTATCTTAAGATGCACGGGCAACACCGTTAGCTTTGGTTTGTAACTGTCCTCTTATCAAATGCAAGAGTTTTGTCACTTCCTTGACAATGGGCCTTCGGTTGTAACTTGCAACTTCTTCTAATGCAATAAAAGAAATGAATTTCCTTTGAGTTGGCTTGATGTTTCCCATCTTCATTTCTACCTTTTTATTTCACACACCACACTTTATTGCCATGTTAGGGATAATATTTCTTTAAATATCTCCCATTGATAGGTGGCATCGCCTCTTCTCCATCAGAGTTCGTCAGTAAATAGGCCCCACTTGGTGTAACCTTCTTGATTACTAATGAACCCTCCTACTTAGGCTCAAACTTTCCTTTTTGACATCCGTGCATGACGATCGGTCTCTTGACTGCTAGGACTAGGTCCCCACGAGCAAATGAACGAACCTTGACAGACTTGTCAAAGGCTCTCTTCATTCTTCTTTGATTGATCCCGAGGTTCTGTTGGGCCTCTAGTCTCTTTTCATCAAGGGCATCCAGCGCTTGGTAGCGGAGCCTGACCCTCTCATCCTCAGTTAGTCCCTGATGTATAACAACACGGATTGAGGGTATTTGAATTTTGAGGAGTAGGACCGTCTCACCCCTGTAGACCAGGGAATAAGGGGTGGAATTCGTAGCATTGCGAGTGGTAGTGCGATAGGCCCACAGAGCCTCAAGCAACTTCTCGTGCTAGTTCTTCTTTGACTTTGACACCAACTTTCAAAGCACCCCACGCAAAGTCTTGTTGAATGCCTCAGCTAACCCATTTGCTTGAGGGTAGTATATAGTCTAGTACTCCCACTCAATACCGAACTGGTTGGCTAGGTGATCAACATGTTGGCTCTTGAATTGAGGGCCATTATCAGAAATTATTCGATCCGAGACCCCGAAACGGTAGATGATGTGTGCTGTATGAAGTTAGCCACAACGGTCCCTAAAACCTATCTGAGAGGACTGCCTCAGCCCAGTTGGAAAAGTAGTCTATCACCACCAAGATGAAGGCATGACCTAAAGCAGAAGGAGGTCGATGGGTCCTACAATGTCCATGCCCCATTGGGAAAAGAGCCATGATGTCATTGTAGAATGGAGAGGCTCTGAGGGCTGATGAATGAGACTTGAGAGTGAATTTGGCACACCTGGCATCTTTTTGGCATTATTTTGGGCGTTAGCTACCATGGAAGGCCAGTAATAGCCGAGTCTGTGTATGAGCTTGTAGAGCTTGGGGCCGGACTGATGTAATACTTCTTTGAGTACTTTGCTTGCCTCTTGTGCAGCAACGCATCTGAGGAGGAATCCGTTAAATGATAGACGAAAGAGGACGTCCCCATCGAGAAGGGTGTACTTCGTGGATATCCGTCGTATGCTGTTGCATTCCGCCTGATCTTGAGGCAACCTCCCATATTTTACAAAGTCCATGATAGGCTCCCTCTAATCTTCTACTTGTTCAACCTCCGCACACATTGGGTCGAAGAATCTGGGCTCTTTCTCCCTGGCCTTGGATTCTTTTCCTTGAGGAATTTCCTGCTCTGTCTTGATGACATCCCTAGCCGCGAGATGTGCCCCGAATGGGTAAGGCAGAAACTCAGGGAAGACATCCCTCTCATCGTCTGCGTCAACTTCAGTTCTCAAGTCAACATGTCTCCATTTGGTTACCCAGACTGGAGTGGGCCCCATTGAAGACACTTGAATGGTGGCACCGAGCTTTGAAAGAGCATCATGATAAGGCTATGTCATGATAAGCGCATCATGATAAGGCTTCTAGGGATATGACTCAGGGAGAAGTCATAGAACTGGGCCATGTAAGTTTTGGATGTGTCATGATAAGGCTTGAGAGTATCCTTCCTTACACTAGCTCAGAGTCGCTGAAGATATTTAGCTTCTCTAAGTCTATCTCCTGAGTGATCTCCAGTTCGATTATGAAGGCTTGGTACTCGGCTTCATTATGAGAAAATTCCTCTACAAGTGATAAGGATAGAGGAATTATTCCTCCATCAAGAGTCAGGAATACAACTCCTGTGCCCCCTCTATCAGACTGGAATGCTCCATCAAAGTAAATCTCCCACGGTCGAGTAGTGCCACACAGAAAACTTCTTCATCCGGGGGATCACTTGACAGGGGAGATTTTGAAGGGATTGGGTGAGCCGCAAGGAAGTCTGTTAGAGCTTGACCTTTAACTGCCTTCTGTGGTACATACGTGATGTCGAACTCCATCAGCTATAGTGCCCACTTGGCCAAACATCCTGACAAGCATGGCCGGGTCATAAGGAACTTGACCGGGTCTACCTAGGAGATTAACTTGACCTCGTGGCTGAGCAAGTAATGGCAGAGCTTCTGTATCGCAAAGATCGAGGCTAGGCACATTTTTTAGATGGGAGGGTAATTCTTCTCGGCCCCTTGCATTCTCTTTCCCTCCATCATTGTTCTGTGCCAGGAGTGCCCCGAGTGACTCTTCGAGGGCGGTCATGTATAGGATGAGAGGCCTTCCTAACACTAGCGTAGAGAGTACTGGTCGATTCAACAAGTATTGCTTGATGTCCTTGAGCACATCTTGGCATGCTTCATCCCATATGAAGGGAGTGTCCTTCTTCAAGAGGTGTGAAAAGGGTCTGCATCGCCTTGAAAGGTTCGAAATGAACCTCCGAATGCTGGTGAGTTGTCCTTGGAGAGATTGCAGTTCATGGAGGGTTGTAGGCGGTGGCATGTTCTGAATTGCCCTGATTTTAATTGGCTTGATCTTCAGCCCATGGTATCTCACGATAAACCCTAAGAAGTTTCCTGAGTGTACGCCGAAGGCGCATTTCAAGGGGTTCATCTTGAGCTGGTGTCGTCGCAACCGCTCAAGCACCTTTTTAAGGTCTTGCACATGAGTGGCTTTTGTTTCAAAATTTACCACCAAGTCATCCACATAGCATTCGACCTCCTTGTGAATCATGTCCTTGAAGATGGTTGTCATGGCTCGCTGGTACGTAGCGCCAACATTCTTTAGCCCGAAAGGCATCACCGTGTAGCAAAAAACACCTTTTGGAGTTAAGAATGCAGTGGCCTCGTCATCCTCTGGCATCATCCTGATTTGGTTGTAACCAGAACAACCGTCCATAAAGGAGAAGATTTGGGATTGGGTCGTGGAGTCAACCAGCATCTCGGTGAATGACAGGGGGAAATCGTCCTTGGGACAAGCAGTGTGCAAGTCACGAAAGTCAATGCAAACACTGATTTGACCATTCTTCTTCTTGACTGGGACGACATTCGCCAACCATCTTGGGTATTTGACTTCATGTATGAATCCAGCTTGTCTGAGCTTGTTCACCTCAGCATCCATTTGTATCTCAAGCTCGGGCCTAAACCTTATTGATTTCTGCTTCATGGGTTTGATAGTTGGGTCAATACCAAGGCGATGGACAACAACATGGGGTATAGACCGGGCATCTCATGATAATGCCAAGCAAAAACGTCCCGATTTTCTCCAAGGAGGGAGATATAGCTTTCTTTCTCTTCCGGGGACGTCTTTGCTGAGAAGAAGGTTGGCCTTGGGTCGGCCTCATCCCCCAAGTTGATCTCTTCAAGCTCATCAGCCGTAGCCTGCCCGCCCTCTTCCCACTCTTAGGGTGCTTCCTAGAGTTCCTTGTCAGAGGACTCACAAGGGTTTTCTTTGATCTCGAATGTGGCCACCCATGATCCTGACATCTTGGCTTCTAGGAGGGGGACAACTAGGGAGAGGACTGGTATCCGGTTGATCCAAGCGATGGAAGGGTCGGCTTCAAGCGGGAGGTCCATGACCTCATGATTGGGCTCACTCGATACTTGTCCCGAGCTGGGCGACGTCTCAAAGAGGGCCTGCAGAGGGTCTTGCTTAGTATTTTGCTGGGCTTGTGTCAAGGGGTCTTCTTGCACAGGCGGAAGAGGGACCTGGGAGTGTCTTGCGGGGTCGCCCTGAACCTCCTGACACCGCTACATCTTTTCTGCCAAGAGTTTATGGAAGTCGTTGCAGTCACTGATGTCATGACCTCATATCTTGTGGTACGCGCACCAGAGGTTCTCGGTCCTTGAAGGCAAGAACTTGGGCAGCCTTGTCAGCTTTGGGCTGGCGATCCCTTCTTTGAGCATTATAAAGAAAAATTTACAAAGGATAGTGGGTGCCCCATCGTCCTCTTGGATCGTGACTATTTGAGAAGCCTCAGCTGCCCTAAATGCCTTTTTTCAACTTTTTGATCTTTATCTGGCCCTTGTTTATAAGGGCCTCGATAGTGTCGTTGAGCTTGTTGCAGTAGTGAGTGGGGTGGGATACTCGCCTATGATAGGCGCAATACTTCTCATTCGATTCCTACCCCGACGACTCTACAATGGTGACCTCTAGCAGCTAGATCATGTTCTGTTCTAACAACAGTTGGAGCAGTGCAAGGGTCCACTCCTTGTCCAAGGGGTAAACCTTATTCTGGTGCTGGGTCCAGTAGTCGTTCCCCTTACTGTTTTTAGGTGGATTGACCACATTGTAGGACTTCTGCTTGCCCTTGGTCAGAGGCGTCTGTGCTTTAGAGAGGTCCAGAGTTTGGGGAGCCACGCTGATCACTACCTTTTGATTGCTCCGACTGCTAAATCGAGAGTTTGAGTTATAGATTTGCTGACGAGGGCTGCCGTGTTACTTGAACAATCCCTCGATACGAACTTCCTTAGGGATGATCTTTGACATGGAGGGTGGATTGGATGCCTCGACATGTAGGGATATCTTGAGAAGCATGTTTCATATGCAGGTCTGGACTGCTCCCTTCTCGGTCATGGGAGTGGCGTGAAATGTCACTAACTCTCTCCATCAGATGATGAACTTGTCAACCGGCTCACCAGGGTCTTGCATCAAGGTGAGGAGCTCGATGGTTTCGACGTTCCTTTGGACTTCGTAGAAGAGTTGGTAGAACAACTGCTCCATTTCTTGCCATGTGTGCACCGAGTTTTGCGGCAGTCGAAAATACCACTGGAAGGCTGATCCTTCTAGAGTCTCGACAAACTGGCAGAGGAGGAGACATCTGTCAGTTGCTGTCTCCCGACAGGCTGCTTGGAAGTGGGCTATATGCTGGTGAGGAGACGTGGTACCATTGAACAGGGGGAGTATCCGTTTTTGGTAGTTTGGGGGAAACGACGCCTTGTCAATGTATGAAGGATACGGGTTTTGGTAGAGTGGCGTTTCCTACATGCCCGGGACCTTTTTCTTAAGGCTATGGGAAACCATAGAATCCATGTCGGTTTGGGAGATCCCGCGAGAAGAGGACTTGTCTTGGGAGACTGAAGGGGGAGTTTGCCTAGGAGCTATGTCCTCGCCGGTCGGGGAATCAAACAAAGAAGGGGACCTGGAGGCCTCTAGGCACTCTATCTTTCCGAGGATGGCTCGCATCATTTCCAAGAACTTGTTCATCCATTTCTCTTGAGTGTCATTCGGGTCATTGATCACCATGGCATTGACCGTTTCTTCTGGGAGGTTAGCATCAAGTGATGCAGCGGACTGTCGGCTAGAGAGTCATGCGTGGCAAGTCAGTTTGGAGGGGCTCAGCTCCCCCCGACTAGACTCGGGCTTTGTATGCTGATCTTGTGAGGACCAGTTTTTGACGGTCTTAAGACCGTGACTTCTGGGTGGTGATCACTAAACAATATTTTTGGGCTTGCT
Source organism: Amborella trichopoda (assembly GCF_000471905.2). The sequence goes on from NW_006497159.1 coordinate 1,521,796, forward strand.
CAGGCTCTGGAGTTTGAAAAGGGAAGAAGGGATTACAAGACAGGAGGTCGTCAGGGGTGGCGACCTCGACTGCCTTGGAATTTTTCCTGATCAGGATTTGCAGGCTTCTTTTCTGCTTGATCCTGAGGTGGCTGGGGACCTCGTTCTAGAACCGATCCAAAGACCTGGACTGCCTCGTTTTCTTTGAACAGGAGAGGGCCATGTCTATGAGCTGGAGCAGGGAGTGGGACCCAAGGATGGAGCGCAGTTTGGGTTCTTGTCTTGGAGGCTGGAGGCCTCTATTTGACATCAAGCCATTGCCCCGAATTCCTTTGTGAGGCCCGAGTGTTCGATTGACCCGGGGCTGGTTGAAGATGGTACTCTTAGGGAAGACCTTTAAGTATCAGGGCTCGAGGTGCTTGCTTAGTGTCGGAGAAGTGGCAAAGGAAGAAGCTGGTTCATGACTCCGCCTGAGTCTAGATCCGAGAGGGACCTGCAAAGATGGTGCGTGTGCACCTTTAGGGTTAGCCGTTCGGGTGACTTGGGGGTCAGCCCGGGCTTAGTCAATGGGTTCGATCTGAGGAGGCCGAGATCCACGAGCTTGTGTTTGTGAGTGACGAGGCGGGAGCTTGTCTCTCACAAGGTGAAGTTGTGTGTGCCGGGAGGGAAGATGGAATGGTCGACCCTCCTGTGGTCGAGATGGCATAGAGCTAGCGCTGCCCTGAGCTGTGGAAAGCGAATTGATGGTGCATGTAGGGTTCGACCCAAGAAGGCCTGGCCCTGGATGCGAGCTCAAGGCAACATGAGGGTTGCCCTGAGGTGTGGCTGGAGTGAAAGACAGATAAGAGAAGAGAGCTTGATGTAGAAGTGAGGCTAGCATGACAACCAGAAATTACCGACTCGGAGTGGTAGCAAGACAGGCATGGTTCTCAAGACAAGCACGGCGGTAATAATACTCGAAACTGAGGTCGGCGCGTCGGTGATAGACTAGGTCTACCCTCAATCAAGTGAGAGGAGAAAGAGCTGAAGAGGAAAGAATGAGACGGCAAAGAGAAGAGAAAATCCAGAGGTCAATAGACATCGTGGTGGGCAATGCAAGGAGACGACAAATCCCTTATGGATGGCGCTAGCTCCTGACGAGGCACATGACCATAGTTTCTTCTAAGTCACACGGCGATAGGCGTGGAACGCAGGGAGAATGGTGACGAGCAACGGGCGCTTGGAGGAGGCTTGTGGACGACAATAGGTGTTGTCAAAGCCCATAGCGAGCGGCGATAGGTATCGCCATCTACACCAGAAGCGCAACAAGGAGAGACCCCTACAGGCGGCAAGAAACCTTGCCATTTAGGTTCTTCACCGAGACGTCAAAGTTACATCTGTGGGCGACGATGGGCAGCGCCATCCATAGACCTCACTTAAAGGAAGAAATAGATGAGTAGAAGGGGAAGGGGATTCGCGCATGGCGTTGCCATCGCCAAGCACACCCTGTGAGACCAAGGGAGACGAATGCACGACACTGCCACTGCCATGCATGACCCCTACGAAGAACTCTGACGAAGAAGAAGGAGAAGAGAGAGGAGAAGAGAGAGGGAAGAAGAAAAGAGAAAGAAGATACCTCAAACTTAGGGGTACCGAACAAAAGTTTCTCTCACCTCACTCCCTCTCTCAAGCGTGACACAACAATGGTACGAAAAAGAAATTTGTATTAAATAAAAACTCTCTCTTGTGTGTGTATGCCTCTGTCTCTTTTTTTTTTTTGTACAATGATTGTACATATATATAGAAGTATGCCCCAAACATGAGTGGATGATCAAAAGTAACCCTAATTGCTGAAATTAAGATTAAATTAATTAAAAGAATTTAAAAAATAGGGTGTAAAATGAAAAATTTGTCCCTTCTTAACAAGTTGTGGAATTTCGGAACAGTCCCTATGTTGCCCTACGACTTGCGTGATCTTGCATGGCTGATCCAGGGTCATTCTGATGCCTAGTTGATCATAAGATGATTGTTTTCTTGTAGGGCTCGGCATGACGATCAATTTGATACCAACTTTGAGCCATGGATTGTGTTTTGGTGCACAATCATGTGACTTGAAATTTGAGTAGATCTTGAAATATTGGATCGATAGTGTGTTCATTCCTTGATTTTTTTCTGGGTTCTTTTTACTGAATTACACTGAGCATGCCACTACGATTACGGGGAACCAAACACAGCTCGATTTTGTGGCTGAACGAAGATTTTGCAAGCTCAAAATTTTGGTTAGAATCAAAGATTCTGGCAATGAAATTTGTCTGTTTGTCGGCTTTGTGTGCAAAATTCGACCGTTATTCATGTACGGGGTTCAGGCAGAGATGGCCCGAGACCTTACTCCTGCAATGGAATTGGTCTCACGTCGATCGAGCACGCGAGCGGCATGATTTGTCCACTCGATGAAGGCACGATGCTGCTAAATTTCTTGCACTTTCTTCACTGATCAGCAATTTCTCTCTAACTTTTCTTTACACTCGGGTATCGTCACGAGGCGTGCCACATATCGAATCGCTCGTCTTGACTATACGAGCATGCACGATCGGACTTAGGACGAGTGAGATATGAGGGTTGAAATTCACTGATCGTGACTGTCCCTTCAATGGTGTAGTGTTACAGGGTGGCCACACGGGAATAGCGTGCGGCTTCTCCTTTTTCACTCTTTTGCCTATAAAATCTTCCTGGTATGTCTTTTTGAGCTGAAACTTGACCCCTAAGGGTTTTCAATCAATCATGCCAGATCCAATGGTGGTGGTCTCAGAGCAATTTGAGATGTTGAAAATGTAGCTCTAATTATAGGGGTCTGTTTGATGGTTCTAGATGCCGATTCTGCCGAAATTGTTTCTTAGTATGCACTGTCTTAGACATGTCAGAATGCAACAAAACTTGGCTGGAGACTCTTGAGAGATCTCATGAAGATCTTGGTCAATTATGGGGTTGTTATGAAACTTTCTTAATTTTCCACTACTTGCTAGGTCTTTATTAAGCGGTGGCCTCATGTTGATGAAAAATACCTTCCAACAGGATCTTGTAGAAGTCCTCACCCTCAAGGGACTATTTGTGATTTTGGCAGCTGAGGATTTTGTGTGGACCTCGTTGCTCAGAATCAGGCCTATCTAGCGGTCAAGTGCTTGGTCGGTGTTGTTTGGTGTTACATCAGGTTTTCTCTTGATAATCAAGGTACCTCTTTGGGCCCTCATCTTGTCGGGTCTAGTCGAGGGATTTTTGTTAGCCTGTCTCGAAAACCTGGGCTTGTCGGCTAGGGAGGAATTTTGGCGAGGCATCACCCTGAAGTCTTTGGCAGGTTCGCCCCGACATTATGAGTTTCTTGCCTTCGTGGGGGTCTTTAACATTTTGGAGGGATCTTTTGGTCAATGTCCTCACCCTCAATGACTCTTTTTTATTTTGAGGGATCTATTGTTCATTGCCCCTTCCCTCAGGGACTCTTTTTTCTTTTTATGTTTGGGAGATCTTGTGAGGTTCTCACTCTCGAGTGAGCCATCTTATGTTTTTTATTGGATCCTGACAGCTGAGAATTTTGTGTGGACCACATTAGCCAGAATTTTGCCCGTTTGGCAATTGGGTGTCGACTGAGGTTGTGATGTTGCTTAAACCTCCTTTATTAGTCCAAGCACCCTTTGAGGGTTTTCACCTTGGTTGGGGAAGTGGTGCAGTAAAGACGGTTTTCACCAACCTCCTTTATTTTTTGGCTCTTTTACTAATGACCTCACGGCCATGTCCACCCTTTTCATCCGTTTTTTCTCATGGTGACCTATTGGGGTTTTCACCATGCTTAGGTTTTTGTTTTCACATAACTCTTTTACTTATGGTTTCTTGACCATGTCTGTCCGTCTTTTTAACTCATGGTGACCCTTATCCAGGTATACACCATGCCTGTTATTTTTTTCCTCTGTTTTTTTGAGAAAGTGTTTTTAAGGTCATGCCTTCGAGACCTGTACAGTGCCTTTTATCGTCATGTGGTCAGGACATGCACTACAGTTTAAGGTCATACAACTAGACCATGGTGGGGATGGTTGGCAGTCTGTAGAGGCCATGGAGTGAGTGACGTGGTGGTTTTGACTTACTTTGGGGAGATGGCATGAGGCTACCAATGAAAAGTGGAAGATGTATGAATGGAAGATGAAAAGTGGTGACCCACTAGCTAACGACGAGTATGGATGACGAGATGGTTTTCCATTTTGTGAGCATGGGTGAGACTCACTGGGATGAATAACAATGATGAAGTGAATGGATTCACTGGGGAAATGATGAAGGTGGTGCGTGCACATGAACGGATTGGTTAGGGAAGGCGTGTGTGAAGATGCACGTAAAGGACATGTGCGCATGTGTGGGGGCATCTTTAAGGTCATGCCTCCTGGACCTGGGCAAATCAGTTTAATGTTATACGACCAGAACGCGCACTATGGTTTTAAGGTCTTATAGCTTGGACCATGGTTATGCAATTTAAAGTCATGCAACTAGGACCATACAGTTTAAGGTCGTGCAACTAGACCTCCACTACAGTTTAAGGTCTTAGAGTTTGGACCATGGTGCTAAGCCTTTTAACGTCATGCGGAAAGGACATGCGTTATAGTTTGTGAATAGCAATCCAACTCCCTTGGGGATAAAAATGGTTACCAACAAGAGGGTTAGATGGAGAGGCAGACTTCATTGGGGATTAGGGGACAAATATGACTCCCTAAGGTGAAATATGGAACTCCATGGCTCATGAGAAAGTAACCCAACTCCTGAGAATAGAATAGCTTGGTGTGCAACTGACCCAAGGGGATTAAAGGGGTAAGCATGACTCCACGAGGATAATGAGCAATAGTATGCATGTACCTCTGCTGAGAATGACTGGCCAGAGCACAGGTGCCCCACTAGGGATTAAAAAGGTAAGAATGGCCCTAACTCCTAAGGATAATGAGTTTTAATATGGATGTGACTCCTACTGGGGATGAGAGACAGTGTCTTACATGTAGCTCCATTAGTCCAGAATACTGGTATAAGCCCATTGGGGATGGTGGTAAGATACACCCGGTGAAGAGGTGTGTCCATTTCACAGTTTAAAGTCCTGCACTTGGACTATTTGTCGCATGGCTTAACGTCATGCTACAAGGATGTGTGTAACAGTTTTAAGGTCTTATAGCTAGGACCATGGCTATGTAGTTAAAAGTCCTGCAGCTAAGACCATGCAGTTTAAGGTCGTGCAACTAGAGCTCTGCTGCAGTTTAAGGTCATGTAGTTTGGACCATAGTGCTAAGGCTTTTAACATCATGCGGCCAAGACGTGAGCTACAATTTAAGGTCATACAACTGAACCATGGTTATACATTTTAGAGTCCTGCAACGAGGACTGTGCAGTTGAAGGTCGTGTGACTAGACCTCTGCTATAGTTTAAGGTCATATAGTTTGGACCATGGTGCTAAGCCTTTTAACGTCATGCGGTCAGGACATGCGCTATAGTTTAAGGTCATACAGCTGGTCCATGGTCATGCAGATTAGAGTCATGCAACGAGGACGGTGCAATTTAAGGTCGTGCGACTAGACCTCCACTACAGTTTAAGGTCATATAGTTTGGACCATGCAGTTTAGGGTCGTGCACCTAGACCGTTGCAGGGGCAAGGGAATGTGACTCCACATGGAGTAGAGTCATAATTGGAGACTTGACTCCCTGAGGAGTGAGGACTATGGTGCTGGGAATGAACTCCCTGGGGATGCAGAATGGTAATCCAGATGGGAGTGCCATAGCATACGCACAACGCTAAGTTTTGGATGATGCGCGTGAGGTTTGGTTCAGATGACGCATGCATGACATTAAGCCCTGGTGAAGCGCGCGACGTTCCTTGTGAAGTGTGCATCGATAACCTTTGGTGAAGCGCGTGACATTAGCTCCTTGGTGAAGCACACAGCATTAGCTCCTATACGAAGCGTTAATGTTAGCTTCTGGTGAAGCACACGATGATAACTTCTGGTTAAGCGCGTGACGATAGCTTCTGGTGAAGTGCCTGGCGATAGCTTCTGGTGATGCGTGGAACGTTAGCTCCTTGGTGAAGCATGCGGCGTTACCTCCTTGCTGAAGCACACGGTGTTAAGGAACAATAATAGCAATAGATTGCAGCAGGTTCATGAGGCAAGGGTGGCAACGACTCATATTCGAGCCTCAGGCTTGACCCACCTCGGCCTGGACAGAGTGGGGCATCATTTTGAACTTGTGAGGGGCACTTTGTGGTACTGCTGAGTATAAAAGGGGGTAAAACCCCATTTTACTGTTTTACAAAAAGGTAAAACAGTGAAGAGAGTATTTAGAGAGAGCCAGAGCTTTCATCAAGAGACTTCTGACAAGAGGTTCCTGGCCAAAATGCAAAGTGTGAGGGCATTCAAGAGTTTTATAGTAAACTTCAGCGAGTTGTGAGCCTTCGTAGAGCGCTTGCGAACTTCATCAGAGAGTGCTGAGACCTTCTAAGTAGGGAACAGGGAGCTTCACAGGGCTTCACCGAGACTCTGACAAAACTGCAAGGGTCACAGTGGTACTTTGCCGGAGTTGCGGTAATTTTTCGATAGTTCTATGTTTGCCAGCAGGTTGTAGAGAGGTCAGGGGACTCTGACGGTCTTGCGTTCAGCAGCAGGGGAGTAGAAGGGACAGTGGCCGTGTTGGAAACTCTTCGATCTTTTTCTTTGGAAAATAGAGGAGTGCGAGGAAGGAAGAAGGGAAGCCCACAGGGTCACAGGGGAGCTTCTATAGGAATTCTGGTGGTTTCCTGATATTCCCGGTAGTCAGTAATGGGAAAGAACAGGGTCAGAAGGGGGTTCCCGGTGGACAGAGAAGCTTTTGGAGAAGTGTTTTCAGTGAAATCCGAAGGATTGTCGGGGCGGCGAAAGGCTGCGAGAACGTTGACCATAACCGAGGGGCGATAGTTAGAGAAACCGAAGAGGCGCAAGGATTAATGTCCCCTGAGAATTGGGGATGGTGGGAACCAGAGCACTATAAGGGCATGCCCGACATTAAGTCACATAAACTTCTGCCTCCGCACGATGTTAAGCTTCTCGCAGTGACAACCATGCTTTGTAGCATGCCGCTTGCGGCAATGGTCACGGGTAGTGTTGACCTGCCTGCGGTGATGGTAGAATGCGGCATTGAGTTACGCACGGTGATGGTTGCGCACGGTGTTGGGTTGCATATGGCGATGACCATGGGGGCCTAGAGTGATGGCAAACGAGAAGGCCCAGTCACTGTGTTATGTTGGAAGCCAAGTCCTCTAACACAACAATGAATTCCATGATGTTTTGGAGGAAGTGAATCCATCATAGGCCAGCTCCTTGCCAAGTAAGTCCGCTTTGTATGCCTGATAAAGTCGATCAGAGTACTTCTTCCCTCTTCCGGAAACCAGTCGTACTTCGTTAGATGAATTGAAGCTGACTCGGAATTGGTTGGTCCCCCTTGGAAGCAAGAGTAACACTTCAGCATGAACATCCTCTTTTTCTCTGAAACAAGAGCAATTGTTGATACTATATCTATAACCTCCCTGATAATGGGTTTTTGCAATAAAAGAAATGAATTTCTTGAGTTGGGTTGCTATTTTTTCTTTTCTATTTCTTTCTTTTTACTGCATGCACCGCATTTTGATAGCACATCAAGGATAATACTTCTTGAGGTATCGTTCATTGATAGGGGGCATTGCTTTTGAGATTGTCATAGGTCTTAGTCTCAAGGACAAACTCCTTCAAGTGTTTTGAAACGACGTACATAACTTCCAATTCATTCCAGAGGTTATGAACCTCACTTCTCAGCTCTACCATGGGGTCTTGTTCCTGAGAGCCGGAGGGTTGACTCTTGTCCACCTGTACTTCTTAGAGAGCCCTTGAGAAGTGTAAGACCTTCTTTTGGCTGCTAGTGATCTCCTTGTTAAAGAAGGACGGGATTTGGAGTACCTTCTTTGGTGGTTGGTATGCTAGTTCTACTTCTAGAAGAGCAATGGGGACATGTAGGACCTTTTGCTGGTCCGGCATGTAGGTGACCCTCGCTGCTGAAAGGTCTACGTCTAGGGTTTCCTCAGCCTTAGGAGTTCCTTCTAGCTCATCATTTTGTTTTGACATATTAGAAGAAGAGCTAGAGGCTTCATCTTCCGAAGACGACACCATGACCTCGGAGAGGTGGCAAGGTATACTTGGGTAGATAGGATTCAAGGGGAGGATATTGCCTTGTTTTTCCTCTTCTTGAACATTTCTGTAATCATTCGTCAAAGGTCTTCAACATCCTCATGAGACGAGGGTCTTGTCTCTCTCACAAGCTTCCAATCATCATCCTTTGGCCTTTCTGGTGCTGAAAGGTCTGTGAAATAGTACATAGCGTCAGCATAGTGAGTCTTGGCTATAGGGAACAGTCTCTTATCAGCATAGACCGTGTTTTGTCTCCCATCTCGAATGTACTTGAAGCATTGGTGGAGCGTGGAAGGGACCACCCCTTGATCATGAAGCCAAGGGCAGCTGAGCAAGACATTGTAAGATGTATCAGTGTTGATTATGTTAAATTGGGCGTAGTCATTTAGGTCATCGATCTTGAGGCGAAGACGAACTGTCCCAGTCAGCTTTTCTCCTGATTGGTTGAACCGTTACACAGTGATGTGGGTAGGAGTGAGGTTGTCAGATCCTAATCCCAATCTGGTAATGATCCATCTTGGGATCAGTTTGACTGCTGACCCTCCATCCAGCATAATCCGGTTGATAGGGCAGGCGTGTAATTAACCATTCACGAAGAGGGGGAGATTGTGAAATTTGCCTCCCAACTGTAGGTCATCTTCAGAAAAGGTTATTGCCAAGCACCCACCTAGGATGGCTGGGTCCACGTCAATAGGCTCTACTTCAGTCTCGTATGCTTTTGGGATAGAAAGGGCTTGAACCAGGGCCATACGGTAGTATCTAAACAGCATAAGGGCGTCATAGATGCTTAGAAGTGCTGTAAGCTTTTTCAAATGCCCAATTACGCCATATTTCACCTAATCCTCATTAGCCTTATGTGTTTCTGATCCAGTCACTGGTTTGGGTGGTAGGATAGGTTTAGGAGCAGGTTTTGGTTGAGTTTTGGTTTGTGACACTGGCTGACTTTGTTGTTTGGCAGGTGAGGTCTGGGTTGATGGGGTGTAGAGGTTTAAGGTTGAGGTTTAGGGAAAAGTGAAGGACCAGGAAACATGAGGACCTTGAGCTTTTGAGGTGTGGGCTGTAGCTTCTTCCCCGATCTTAGGCTCACTTGCCCCTTGCTGGATGGTACTTCCAAGATCTGCACCATATGTGACGCCTCCTTGGAACAGGAACTTGAAGATGGCTTGGACTTGGCTTGGGCTGTTAGGGCATCAGAGACTGACAAGAATCCAGCCACTTGGACCAGCATCTTTCTTAGGTGCTTCCACTACGATTTGTTGATGTTGGTGCCCTCCAGCTCTCTATTTAGAGTGTCGTAGTCTGGGCACTGCCAAAATGCACCTCTAAAAGAAATAGAAGAGGAGGGAGGAGAAGAAGAAAAAGTGGAGTTAGAATGTCCTGGGCAGCTTTTTACGTCGTCGCCAGAATTGGACGTGTGCAGGGGGTATTTTAGGTCTTGCCCCTGCTCTGACCGTTGTGGGGTGATTTTAGCGTTGTCACCCATATTGGATGAATCCTGAGCAGCTGATGACCCAGGAACGTCCATTTGATTGGACAAAGGGATAAGGCGAGTTGTGCCCGGGATGAAGTCCCATAAGGTCGACAGTGGGGGAAGGCTTGAGGAATTCCTCCTTGACTAGAGGCTCATCTCCTTTTGGATCCCTTGGGCAGTGTTTGGTTCATCTTATCGAGCTAATGAGTAGCCCTGGCTTGGTGGACTGCCTCATGCTTTAGGGACTTTCGCCTCCTTCGTCCATGGTACACTTCCCAGGGCTGAGAAGTCCAGGGCTCTGAAGGGTCTAGTGTAGGCTCATAAGGGACCTGTAGTGAGACATTCTCTTGGACAGGAATTATGGCTTGGAAGCATTCAAGGAGAACGACACAGACAATGTGGCCTTTCTGTAGCTTCTCGGTGACTGTTGCTTCGAACCCAGAGCATTCTGCGTGCTCATGGCCCCATACCTGATGATATGGGCACCATATATTTTCTATACCCTGGACAAGATGCCTAGGTTTCTTGGCAGGGTTGGGAGTGACTGTTGAAAGGTATTTTTCATAAACATGGGGCCCTCGCTCAATAAAAGCCGAGCAAACAGTGGAAATTCCAACAGTCTCAAAATAGCCCTAGAACTAGTCAAGATCTTCATGAGGTTTCTCAAAAGTCTCCTGCCAAGTTTCTTTACATTTTGATATGTCTAAGGCAGTGCAGACCGAGAACAGTTCCAAAAAATCGGCCTCTAGCACCCTGTAACGGACCCTATAACTAAAGCTACATTTTCGATGTCTCAATTTTATGTGAAACTACCACCATTGAAACCGAAACAGTTGAATTAGAGGTCAAATTTCAGCTCGAACAGACACTCTAAGAAGAAGTTATAGGCAAAAGCTTGAAACAAGAAGGGCCACACGCTATTCTCGTGCGGCCACCCTACAACTCCACGCCATGGAAGGGACAGTCACGATAGTGACTTTCGACAATCATATATCACTTGCCCCAAGTCGGATCATGTTTATATTTGGTGAGCATGTTCGTCTAGTCAAGTTGAGCGATTTGATATGTGGTACACCCCGTGACGACAATCGAGCACGAAGAAAAGCTAGAGGGAAGTTGTTGATTCATGAAGAAAGTGCAGGAAATTCAGCTACATCGTATCTTGCTCAAGCGGCTGCATCACGCCGCTCGTGAGCCCGATCGGCACGAGACCAATTCCATTAACTGACGTAAGGTCTCGGGCTATCACTGACTCGAACCCTGTACAATATGAATGGTTGGATTCTTCACACGAAGCCGACGAAGTGATTGCAAATTCTGTCGTCGAAATTCCATATTCCGGTCGATATTCTAAAGTTGTAAAATCTTCGTTCGGGGCACAGAATCGAGCGGCGTTTGTTGCCTCGTGATCGTAATGTCATGCTTAGTGTAGTTCAGTGAAGAAATCACTGAAAAACATCAAGGAATGAGTACACTATCGATTCAAAGTTTCAAGATCCACTCAAATTTCAAGTCACATGATCGTGCACTAAAAACACGATCCATGGCTCGAAGTTGGTATCAAATCGATCGCCACGTTGGTATCAAATCGATCGCCACGCTGAGCCCTACAAGAAAACAATTATCTTATGATCAATCGAGCGTCAAAACCACCCCGAATCATCCATGCAAGATCACACAAGTTTTAGGGCAACACAGGGACTATTATGAAATTTCATGAATTGTTAGGAAGGGACAAATCTATCATTTTTCACCCTATTTTCTAATTTATTTTAATTCAATTTAATCTTAATTTTCAGCAATTGTGGTTAATTTTGATCATCCACCCATGTTTGGGGCATTTTCTATATATACGTATCAGCATTGTACGTAGAAAAAAGACCACACACACATGATCCATCTCCTCGCAAAAGAGAGAGTTTTTACTGAATATAGTTTCTCTTTCTTCCCACTATTGTGTCACACTTGAGAGAGAGACTGAGGTGAGATAAACTTTTGACCGGTACCCCTAGGTTTGAAGTAAACCTTCTCTCTTCCTTTTCTTTTCTTCTCTCTCTCTCTCTCCTCTTTTCTCTCTTTCTTCTTCTTCTTCTCCATCTGAGCTCTCCTCAACGGCCATGCACGGCAGGGGCAGTGCCATGCATGCCTCTCTGGTAGCCTCAGAAGTCGCGCATGACGATGGCAGTTTCATGCCCGTGTCTCTTTCTATCTATGTTCTATCTCTTTTGCGAGGTCTACGGATGACACTACTCATCGCTGTTTACAGACGTATCTTAAGAGCCTCGGCGAAGGATACGTAACGAAGCCTATCGCCGCCCACAGGGGCATCACCCTGTCACGTGACCGTTGCAGACGACAATACCCATCACCGTCCACAAAGGGTCGAGGCAATACTCGTCGTTGTGCGCTAGCTTCTCCCGCGCCTCCTTGCGCCCATCGTCGTTCTCCCTACGAGAAGTAATCACCATGAGACCTAAGAGAAGTTTTCGTCGTGCGTCTCATTAGAAGCCATCATTGTTTACTAGGGACTAGTCACCTCCTTGTGCTGCCAACGGTAATGCCCATTGCTATCTAAATTTTCCTTCCTCTGCCGTCTCTCTCTGTTCTTTTCATCCTTTTCTATTCTAACTTGACTGAGGGTTGATTTAGCTTAGCACCACCATCTCGGTCTCGGTTTTGAGTAGTATTGCCGTCGTGCTAGACTTGAGGACCATGCTCATCTTGATACCACTCCGAGTCGATAATTGTTCGGATGTCAAGTTAGCTTCGCCTCTACGTCGAGTTTTTCTTCGCTTTTCTATCTTTATCTAAAAATTTACGTTTCATCATGCTCTCACATGAACGTACGTGGGTCTCTTTAACCCACTTGTCTTACAAATTAACTATAGAAGTGTTGTCTAGAAAATAAGAGGATTGCAGGTCAAGGGAGGAAATTGCGAACCACCTAAAGCAGTTGGGTCTTTCTTCGTGATCTAAGTGGGTTCTCATGTGAGTCAGCCCGAGTAAGTCCCGAACCCACTTAAAATTCCTCTCTAATTGGTTGGTATACCTGTCCTTGCTCTCGAGCAAGGTTCTGAGAGAACAATCTCAAACCCCGGGTTCACCAGAAATCAGAGGTAAGTCCCACCAGATCATCTAGATTCGGAAGGTGAGATCGAGGCACCTAACCAGCTTGACGACTCCATTGGGGACTAATTACCCCTTAATCGGTTCCCAGTATCCTCTTTTACTTTCTGCACTTATTTCTATGACATCTGGGTTGTTCAACCCGTTTATCCCGATCGGGGATTTCCTTATCCCCGCACTCATGACTGTAGTGGGGAAGCAAGCTGCGCATGACTCCTTCCCCACCCTCCTTCTGAGTCAGGACTCATGGTCCGGCTCCCAGGTTCTCACCTGGATTGGCATGAGAGGGGACTTAAAGGTCCCTGCCTCCTCTCTTTCTCGTACTGGTGGACTCACCACCAAGGCCCCTTGCATGGGTAGCACACCTTCTGCTGCGCACCCTGCTTTTGGCAAGTCTACTGCCAGTCATATTTTCGTCACTCTTGAGGTTGGCTAAAAGGAAACCCCTTATGCTCTGTCATCACCTAGACCTTCCCACATGGAGAATCGACGCATAGAGGTGAAGGTCATGAGATCTCCACCCCTCGCACATACTCAAGGGCTCATGGTTCATCCACTCGAGCCATAGCTTGGGGCAACCCTCACGTTGCCTTGAGCTCACATCAAAGGCTAGGCCTTCTCGGGCCAAACCCTGCATGCGCCATGCATTTTCCTTCCACAACCCGAGGAAGCACTAGCTCTACGCCACCTCGAGCACATGAGGGTCGACCACTCCATCCTCCCTCCCAGCACACACAACTTCAGCCTGTGAGAGGTGGGTGTCTACCTCATCCCTCACAGACACAAGTTCGTGGGTCTTGACCTCCTCAAGTCGGACTCATTGACCGAGCCCAGTTAACCCCCAAGTCACCCGAACAGCTAACACTAAAGGTGCACACGCATTGTCTTGGCAGGTTCCTTCCCGACTTCAACTCAAACGGAGTCATGAGCCAGCTCCTCCTCTATCGCTCGCCCGACACCAGGCAAACACCTCGAGCCCTGGTACTCAAAAGTCTTCCCTAAGAGTGCCATCTTGAGCCAGCCTCAGGTTAGCCTTGCACATGGGCCCCACAAAGGAACTCAAGGCAATGGCCTGATGTCAGACAGAGGTCTCTAGCCTCCAAGGAAAAAACCCAAGCTGCCTTTCGTCCTTGAACCCAACTCCCTGCTCTAGCTCATAAACACAGACCCTATATGTTTGGAGAAGGTGGGCAGTCCAAGTCTCAAGACCGGTTCTGGAGTGAAATCCACAGCCGGCTCAGGGTTAAGCAGAAAAGAGGTCTTCAGATCCTGACCAAAGAAGCCTCCAAGGCAGTTGAGGCCACCACCTTTGATGACCTCCTGCCTCATAACCCCTTCTTCCCTCTCCAAACTCTAGAGCCTGACCGGGTCTAAGAGTATTGTTGCGTCGTCACTAATCAGAAGCCACGGTCCCAAGACCATCAAGAACCGGTCCTCACGAGATCGGCATACAAGGCTTGAGTCCAGGCAGGGTAGGCTGAACCCCTCCAAATTGACTTGCCATGCACCACTCGCCGACCTCAGTAGTCCACTGTCCCGTCAGATTCTGACCCTCCAGAAGAGATAGTCTGTGTCGTGGTGATCAATAACCCGGACGACGCTAAGGAGGAGTGGGGGAACAAATTTGAGGAAATGATGCAAGCCATACTTGGGAAGATGGAATGCGTAGAAGCCTCCAGGTCCCCTTCTTTGACCGAGTCCCCGTTTGGTGAGGACTTGATAAGTGCAATATAAATGTGATAACTTCATGATGAAAGTTTCACGATAAGTGCCAAAATGGCGTTAATGATATCCATGTGTAAGTACTCTATGATAGCCTATGTGATGGGTGCTTTGTGCTAAATGTCATATTGTTATAATGAGAATGTGATTTATTTGTTATAATGAGAATGTGATTTATCTGTTATAATGCATTGAATTGGCCAGAATGAATCGAATGCTCAAGCATGAGAAGAGGCCTGAATGATGACCACTACTCAATGGGATACCCATTGGTAATGGGCACTGTTTTGTTATATCATGTGAGACTGACCACTGCTTTATTGATACTGGCCACTACGCAATGGGACACCCATCGGTAGTGGAGATTGATATACCGAGAGAGTAATGTTGGCATGTTGCTCCCTGAGATTCATGAGATGATATATGTGATTGATTGATGCCTTGCAAGGTAAGGGCCTATCGAACCCTCAATGTGCGTTGGGGACCATGTGCATGAGTTGAGGGTATTACGAAGTGGATTACCCCACTTGTCATTATCCTCCCTCCTGTGGGATGGTAAAAGTCCTAAGCAACAAGATTGGCTTGGCCTGACGGATAGGGCTTCTACTATGGGAGTAGGTGGACGAGAGAGTGAGTGTGTAATGAATGAATTGTGACTGTGATTTCCTGTACCTATAATGACTACCTGATGATTGCAATTTGGATATCATGTCTATAATTGATGCATTGATATGATGATCATTACACATGACTAATACACTGCAACTTGCTACAGTTAAATAAATTGTTTATTGCACATGGGTAGACTTGTTTATTCCACTATTTTTCCCTCCATCGAGACTGAGAGTGATAGGGTCAGAGTTGGGAGTGCCGATTGCAGCTAAGGATCAAGGCGACCACTCTGAGGAGGAGTTTTAGATCTTGTAGGTAGTCGGGCTCTTAGCCCTGATTGTACTATTTTCTTTAAAATCTGTAACTTTGGGTCCTTTGCCCTGAACTCTATTGTACTACTTTTGGGATGTAATGTAATGTAACAACGTTTAGGTGAATGGGTTTGCCAAGTTTTAATTCCTAGGCTTATGTAAGCATTTATTTTCCTTGTTTGCTTGATTACCGAGAAATATACATTGAGTCTACTCCTACTTGAGTGACAAACACTACTTTGGGATCACGAACCCGTATTCGATTTCCCTCTGTCATGGAAGGTTAGGCGGTCGAGGGCAGGGTCGTGACAACTAACCTGGTCGACCAAAGGCTCTTTGGCTGTCTATCCAAGATAAACACAAAAAAAAAAAAAAAAAAAAACAAAAAATCTGACTGAACGGGAAGAATGCCCTTAGGAATGGCATTCAACAGCTAGACAGGCACGATTTTGACCGACTTGGTCCACAAAAAATCCCCAACTGTTAGAATCACAAGTACGTCCAACAAAGGTGAGGATTTTAAAAGCATCATGTACGTCCAACAAGGGTGAGGACTTCGATCATATCCCTCAATGTCCCTTCTCCCCCAAAGTCTCCACAAATGGATCTGTGACAAATGCAACTAGCCGTCTGAAGACCTTGGTCATCCCTAAGGGAAGGACCTTCGCACGAGTACTCCTTCTGTGTTCGTGTGATCCGGTGGCCAGGAAGAAAATTAAATTCCAAGGGTAATTTTTTGAATGTTGTCCTTCTAACTTTTGTCAAATCATAACATTTGGCAAGGCAAGCTATTTGAAGGCATTTTTCATCACTAATATCCCCGATGCAGAATAAGGAGAGAGCACAATAGCAGTAGGACAATAAGCATCGATCTGTAAGTGAAATTTTTGTCAATCCTAGAATGACCCAAAAATGTGCAAATATATGGCTAAGGGTCTCCAAAGAACACCTGTCAAGTTTCATCGCAATCCGATAAGTCAAAAGCAGCGTAGATGAAGAAACAATTTTTTAGAAATCAGCTTCTATCGTCCTGAAAATGCACTTCAAATTACAACAACATTATCGATGAGTCAAATGGACTCAAGACCATCTCCATTGGATTCAGAACAGTTGAAAACCATTGGGTACCAATTTTCGGCAGCTTCCAACGCTTCTGGAGAGAGTTACGGCCTACTTACTCAAAAGGGATAGGCCGCACACTATTACGGTGCACCCTTGGCTAACCATTTTCCATTAATGGACTCTGTGCTTAACCATTTTTGGGGCAAACTTCAAAGGGCCATATCTCCCTCATCCTAGGTTGGATCGCACTCAAATTTTGGGAGCCCGTTCGTCTCAACCTGAACGATTTTATATATGGCATGCACGATGACATGGCCTAAGCCGAAAGAAATTGAAGAGAAACGATCACCAGAGAAACCCAAAAGTTGCCGGAAATTTCCAGCCACACCTCTCTTTGATCAAATACCCGTATCACGACATCCGCTTACCGGATCGATACAAGTCAGACCCGTTACGACTGCAAGGTCAAGAGCTTCCTCCTGGTCGAACCTCGTGCATAATGGATGGCCGGATTCATCAGAAAT
This sequence comes from Amborella trichopoda, assembly GCF_000471905.2. The sequence continues at coordinate 1,538,789 of NW_006497159.1, forward strand.
CAAGCATGAACAGTAGCAAATTTCGGTCACTAAAACCCAACTCCCGCTAAAATTTCCAAATTTGGAAAATGGTGGTCTGGGCATCAAATCGAGTTGATCTTCTTGCAGGACGATCATGGAAACTCTCTTAACATGCTACAATGAAGAAACCAAAGAAAGCATTAAGAAATGGGTTGAATCTTAGATCTAAGATTACACGATTCCCATGTTTTTACCACGTCATGATCATGCTCTAAAAACTCGATCCATAGATCGAAATGAGTATTAGAATGATCGTCTTCTCGAGTACATTAAGAAAACAGTATTATTTTCACTAAACGGTGGCCAGAAAAGCCCTGAATCAGCCATAAAAAGTTTGCACACAAAAGTGGCAATGGCAGGGAGCAATTTGGAATTTTGTAAATTGTGGGTGCAAAGGCAAAATCATCATTTTGCCCCCATTTTTAGATTTTCTTTTAATTTACTTAATTTTTAATTTCAAGCAATTAGGTCAACGTTTGAGTGTACACCTTTATATATACACGCACACATCTCCATGTAAAGGGCCAACTTTCAATTAATAAAATTCCCATTTTCGCTTGAATTGTTGACACATTTGAGAGAAGCAGAGAGAGGAGAGAGAAGATTTTGAGTGGTACCCCTCACCTCAATCAGCTAAGGTAATCTTTCTCTCTTCTCCTTTTCTCTCTCCTTTTTCTCTCTTCTTTCTTCCCTTTCTTTCTTTCTCTCTCTTCTCTCTTCCTCTCTTTTCTTTCTCTCTCTTCCTCCCTTTTCTCTCTTCTTATTTCTCTCTCTTATTTCTTCCCCTTCTTTCTTTCTCTCTCTTCTCTCTTCCTCTCTTATCTTTCTCTCTCTTCTTTCTTCCCTTTCTTTCTCTCTCTTCTCTCTTCATCTCTTATCTTTCTCTCTTCCTCCCTTTCTCTCTTCTTCTTTCTCTCTCTTCTATCTTCCTCTCATTTCTCTCTCTTCTTCTCTTTCTCTCTCCTTCATTTTCTCTTTCTTCTTTCTCTCTCTGCTTTCTTTCTCCCCCTTTCTGTTGCTCACTCCTCACAAGGGTGCAGTGTGGACTTGCTATAGTTGCAGGTCTCAATGCACCCCCTATGATTTCTCTCTCTCTCTCCCCATAAGGACGGTGACGTGGACCTGCTCGTACTTGCAGGTCTTAATGCATCCCCTAGGATTTATCTCGCTTTCTCTCTCTCCACAGGGGTATTGACATGGACCTGCTCGTACTTGCGAGTCTCGATGCACCCCTGTTGGTTTCTTCTCCTTTCTCTCTCCTCTCCCTTGTCTCTCCTCTCTCTTCTCTGGCTTGTTACGTAGATGACAGCTTTAGCCTCCATCTGTGTAAAATCTTCTCTCTTTCCTCTTTCTTCTTCTCTTTTCTCTTTCTTCTCTCTTCTCAGGCTTGTTACGCAAATGGCAGCTTTAGCCACCGTGTGTGTAAACTCTTCTCTCTATTTTCTTTTTCTTCTTCTCTTCTCTCCCTCTTCTCTCTTCTCTCTCATTTCTTTTTCTTCTTCTCTTCTCTCCCTTTTCTCTCTTCTCTGGCTTGTTACACGGACGACAACTTTAGACGCCATCTGTAAAAACTCTTCTCTCTCTTTCTTCTTCTCTTCTTTCTCTCTTCTCTCTCCTCTGGCTTGTTACACAGACGGCAAATTTAGCCACCGTCTGTGAAAACTCTTCTCTCTCTCCTTCTTCTTCTATTCCCTCTCTCTTCTCTATCTTGTTTCATAGACGGAAGCCTTAGCCGTCGCTTGTGAAAGACTCTTTCCTCTCTTCTCTTAACTTATTACACAGACGGTAGCTTTAGCCATCGTCTGTGAAAAGTCTCACTCACTCTCTTTTCTTTCTTCCTCTCTTCCTTCACCCATCTCTCTCTCATAACACAGACAGCAACACCAGCCGCCACGTGTGTCCCTTCTTTTCCTTTGACACACACAACAGCTCTACCCATCGCCTGTGTCACCACTCTTCCCTTTCCCCCTGACACACATGGCAGCTTTAGCTGCCACCTGTGTCACTTCTTTTCCTTTTTCTTTGACACACACGGTAGCATTAGCTGCCGTCTGTGTCATGTTCCTCTCTCTTCTTTTCTATTCCTCCCCAAAAGTTCTTTGCAGTGATGCAAAAGAAGGATTTGGGTGAAAAACCAAACCAAGTCCTCCACCTCTTTTTTTTCTTTATTTTTCTTTTTGTATTATGAGGCACCAGGTGAAAAGCAAACTAGTCCTTAATTCTCTTTCAAAATGTATCTCACCTTTGAAGTGCTGAGTGAAAATCAAACTAGTCTTCAAAATTCTTCTTTCTTTATTTCTTTGAAGTGCTGGGTGAAAATCAAACCAGTCTTCAAAATTCCTATTCCTTTATTACTTTGGAGTATTGGGTGAAAAGCATACCAGCCTCAAATTGTTCATCCTTCTTGTCTTTGAAAGATTAGTGGAAAATCATACTAGTCTCTCATTTTCTAACACCCCCTTTCTATTTTTTTTTTCTTTTCTTCATCTAGAAGACCAGGTGAAAATCAAATTGGTCTCCTTCCCTTTATTCAACCCTCGGGTGTTCACGCCCGTGTGTATTCGCCTAAAGAGAAAGTGAGGTCTTCTGACCCACTTCTCTTGTACATTAACGTGTGTATGTGTGATCGCAGGAAGAGGAGAAGACAAGTCAAGGGAGGCAGTTCTAAACTGGTTGTTTGAAGGCATTTTTCATCCCCTTGTATCCCCGATGCGGCACGAATAAAGAGAAGTCAGGTCAATAAAACCCTGATTCACAAGTGAAATTTTTTACAGTCTCGAAATAGCCCAAGAATGATCAGAAATGTTCCTAAGGACTTCATAAAGTACCTACTAAGTTTCGTCACAATCCGACAAGTCTTAGGTAGTGCAAACGAAGAAATAGGTATGGAAAAATAGCTTCTCGCACCCTGAAACAGACCTTATAACTATAGCCCTATTACTTGAGTGTCAAATGACTATAGAACCATCTCCATTGGATCCAAAATGTTTGAAAACCCTTACAGGTCAATTTTCGGCTCGATCGGATGCTCCAAGACAAAGTTATGGAAAAATTACTTGAAATGGATAAGCCACACACTATTACCGTGCGCCCTTAGTGAACCAGTTTCCATTAATGAAAATTGAGTTTCATAGCTTCGAAATGAACTTTGGAAGGTTGTATCTCCTTCGTTTGGAGTCGGATCGAGCTCAAATTTTAGGAGTATGTTCATCTCATCATTTGGAGAGTTTTGAAATGTGGCATGGTCCGCATTGTCGCCCGACCAGGGAGAAATGCTAGAAAGAAGAATTTCTAATTCGTAGTGAAGTTGCAAAAAATCCAGTAGGGGCACAGCTCTATCAAGCAATCATATCATGACACACACATCGGATTGACATGAAACCAGTTCCATTACATGCTCGAGGTTTGAGGCTTCATCTGAGTCGAACCTCACACGTGATGAACGGTTGGATTCAACACACAAGGACGACAAACTTGCTGTAAATTCTGTTGACCAGAATTAGGATTTCGACCAAAAGTTCAAAATTGGAAAATGGTTGTTTGGACAAGAAATCGGATTGTGTTTGTTACCCAATTATCATGACAGCGTGCTTATCATAATTCAGTGAAGAAATCATGAAAGCATACCGAGAGACTAGCGTAATTTCGATCTGAAGATCGTAAGTTTCTCATAAATTTCTCATTGCATGATCATGACCCAAAAACCTGATTCATGACTCGAAATGGGTATCAAAACGATCATCATCCCGAGCCAAACAGAGAGCAATCATCTTTTGGCCAAACAAGCATCAGAACAATCCCGAATCAGCCTTGAAAGATTGCACGAGTTCTAGGGCAAAAACAAGGACTGAAATGAAATTTCATGAATTGAAGGGTGAGGGGCAAAATGATGGTTTTCTTTGATTATTTTAATGTTTAATTTTTTACAATTAGGTTAACTTTTGAGTGTACACCCATGTTTGGGCCCCACTTTTATTTATACACGTATCATTCTCATTGTAAAGAACCTTGGGAAAATCAATAAAAAATTCTCTTTTGCTTGAAAAGCTTAAGTCACATCTTGAAGAGATAGAGGAGAGAGAAGAATTAGAGTGGTACCCTTAAGCTTCAAGATAACTTTCTCTCTCCTTCTCTTTCTCTCTTCCTCTCTTCTCTTCTTCTTTCTCTCTCTTCTTTCTCTCTCTTCTTGTTTCCTCTTCCTTCTTCTCTCTTCTTTCTCTCTTCTCTTTCCTCTTTTCTCTCTTCTTTATCTCTCTTCTTCTTCCCCCTTCTCTCTCGTCTCTTTTTTCTTTCACTTTCTTTCTCTCATATTCTTTCTCTCTCTTCTTTCTCTCTCTTCTTTCTCTCTTTTTTCTCTTTCTCTCTGTCTCCATTCTCCCCCTGCATGTTTCTCTCTCGTTACAAGGGTGTAATGTGAACTTGCTCGTACTTGTAGGTCTTAATGCATCCGTTGTAACTTCTCTCTCTCTCCTCACAAGGGTGCAGTGTGGACTTGCTTGTACTTGCAGATCTCAATGCATCTCCTGTGACTTCTTCCCCCTCTCTCTCCCCATAAGAGCAGTGATGTGGACATGGTCATACTTGCGGGTATCGGTGCACTCCTATGGCTTTATTCTCTTTTCTCTCTCCTATCCTTCTTCTCTTTTCTCTCTCCTATCTTTCTTCTCTATTCTCTCTCTATTCTTAGGTGCGTTACACAGACGGTAGCCTTAGTTGCCGCCTGTGTAAACCCCGCTCCTTATTTTTTTTTCTCCTTCTCTTCTCTCTCTCTTCTCCTTTCTCTAACATGTTATACAGATGGCAGCCTTAGCCACCGCCTGTGTTAGCCCTCATCTCCTTCCCCTTTTTTCTTCTTCCCTCTCTCTCTTCTCTCCACTCTTGTGGGTTACATAGACGGTAGCCTTAGCCGCCGCCTATGTAAATTCTTCTCTCCTCTTTCTCTTCAATATTCTCTTGTGTGTTACACATACGGTAGCCTTAGCTGTCGCCTATGTAAACTGTTTTTCTCCTTTATCTCTTTCTCTCTTCTCTCACCCTTCTCCTCTCACATAGATGGCAGTCTTAACCACCGCCTGTGTATGATGCAGACGGGAGCTCTAACCATTGCCTGTGTCATCACTCTTCTCTCTCTCATGACACAGATGGCAGCTCTTGCCACCGCTTGTGTCACTTCTTTGACTCAGATGGTAGTCGAGTCATCACATGTGTATGACACACACGGTAGCCCTAGCTGCTACCTGTGTCACCTCTCTTTGCTCCTCTTCTGACACACATGGCAGCCTTAGCCGCCGTCAATGTCACCTCTTTTCCCTCCTCTTCTAACACACACAACAACTTTAGCCGCTGCCTGTGTCATCACTCCTCTCTCTCATGACACAGATGACATCTCTTGCCACCGCCTATGTCACTTCTTTGACACAGAAGGTAGCCTAGCCGCCGCCGGTGTATGACACACACGGCAGCCTTAGTCGCCACGTATGTCACCTCTCTTCACTCCTCTTTTGACACACACAGTAGCTTTAGTCGTTGTCTGTGTCATCTCTCCACTCCTCTTCTGACACACACGGTAGCTTTAGCCGCCACTTGTGCCACTTCTCCTTACTCTCTCCTGACACACATGGCAGCTTTGGCTATCGCCTCTATCACTTACCTTATCTCTCTCCTCTAACATAGGCCGCAGTGTCAGCAATCGCCTATGTCATTCTTCTCTCTGTCGTTTTTTATTTTTCCCCTAAAGTTATTTGCACTATGTGCATAAGAAGGATTTGGGTGAAAGCTAAACTAAGTTCTCGGCCTTTTTTTTTTCTTTGCTTGCATTTTGAGGCACTAGGTGAAAAGCAAACTCGCCCTCATTCTTTCTCTTTCAAAAAATATATTTCAACTTTGAAGTACTGGGTGAAAATCAAACCAGTCTTTAAAATCCTCCTTTCTTTATTTCCTTGGAGGACTGGGTGAAAGCAGACCAGCCCCCAAGTGTTCATCTTTCTTGTATTAGAAATACTAGTTGAAAATCTTATTAGTCTTTCATTTTCTGACACCCTACCCCCCCCCCCCCCTTTTACCTTTATTATTTTCTTCATCTAGAAGACCAGATGGAAATCAAACTGGTATCCGTCTCTTTATTCTACCCTCTGATGTACACCTCGTGTGCATTCTCTTAAAGACAAAGTGAGGTCTTTCGACCCACTTGTCTTGTACATTAACGTGTGTCTGTTTGTGATCGCATGAAGACGGGAAGACAGGTCTGTTTGAAGAAATTTTTCAGCATTGTAGGTCCCCAATGCAGAATGAAAGAGAGGTCGGTCAATAAAGCCAGATATACAGTGAAATTTCTAACAGTCTTAGAATGGCCCCATAAGAGTTCCGGATCTTTCTAAGGACTTTAAAAGGCCACCTACAAAGTTTTGTTGCATTCTGACATGTCTATGGCAGTGCAGACGAAGAAACGTTTTCGACAGAATCAGCCTTTAACATCCTGAAACGAACCCCTATAACTGGAACTCTATTTTCATAGCATCAAATGGCTATGGGCCACTTTCATTGGATCTGACACAGTAAAAAATCCTTTGGGGTCAAATTTTGACTTAAACGGACACTCTAAGATAAAGTTATGGGTAAAAGACCGAAACGGGAGAGGCCGCACACTATTCTCATGCGGCCACCCTGCAACCAATTTCCATTACCAGGGACATCACAAAAATCAAATTTTGAGACTCATATCTCACTCGTCTGAAGTCGGATAGCTCTCAAACTTGTTGGACGGTGTTCGTCTACGTGGCACGTCTCGTGACGATGTCCGAGCAGGGAAAAAGACTAGAGAGAAGTTCGTGATTCGAAGGCGCAAGTTCCAGAATTTCAGCAGTACATCGACCCACTTGAGTGGCCATATCAGGACGCTTGCGATCTTGATTGATGCAAAACCAGTTGAATCGCGTGCATAAGGTTTGGGGCTATCACTGGTTCAAATCCCATGCGCGATGAACGATTGGATTTCACATACGATAAAGTCAAAGACACTGCAGAATCCCAGCCACTGGAATCCCAAATTAGGGCCAAAACCCAGGATTGTAAAATCTTCGTTCGGGCACCAAATCGCATCCCATTTTTTTCTACATGGTCGTGACGGCATGCTCAATGCAATTCAACGAAGAAACTATGGAAAAACATCAAGAAAATTTCAAGTTATGTTATCATGGCTTTAGAGTGTGATTCATGGGTTGAAATTAGTATCAAAATGATCGTTATGTCAAGCTCAACACATGAGTGATCATCGTTTGGTCGTACGGGTGCCGGAGCAACTTTGGATCAATCAAGGGAGATCAAGCACGTCTCATGTTTCCAGTAGGGACTGTTTTTGTATTTCCATAATTGTTAGGTAGAATCAAATCCATAATTTTGCACCCATTTTGGTTATTTTCTTTAATTCCAATAAATTGTATTTTTTAGGAATTAGGTCAAGTTTTGGGTATCTACCCATGTTTCATGCCCAAGTCTATAAATACATGTTAAAATCATTGTACAAGGACCTTCATTCACATCTATAAAAATTAGGTTTTTACTTTGATTTTGGAGGCACATCTTAGAGAGAGAGGAGAGAGAAGAATTAACGTTGGTACCCCTCCCCTAAGGTAATTCTCTTTCATTCATCTTTCTCTCTTCTCTTTCTGTCTTTCTTTCTCTCCCTTGCTCTTTCTTTTCTTCTCCTTTCTCTCTCTTCTTATTTCTTTTTATTTTTCTTTCTTCTTCTCTCTCTTTGCTATTCTCTCTTCTTCTTTGAGGACATGCACGGCAGTGGCAGTGTCGTGCATGCCTCTCTCTTCCCCCTTTTTCTTTCTTCTCTCTCTTCTTCTTTTCCTTCTTCTTTTTCCTGCACTCTCTCTATCATTCTCTCTGGTTCAGTCTTCCCCCTGAACATGCCTGACGATGGCAGTGTCGTGCATGAACTTCTCTCTCTAAAACATATGGCAGTGTCAATGCTGTGAGTGTTCTCTCTTTTCTTTCCTTATTTATTCGTTTTCTTTCCTAACTTCTTTCTCTCTCGTTCCTACTCTCTTCTCTGACTTTCCCAATCTCTCTCTTCACTTTCCTTGTTCTCTCTCTTCTTTCCTATCTCTCACTGTTCACTTTCATTCTCTCTCTATTTTCCTTCCTTACTCTTTCTATACTTTCCTTTCTCTCTCTCATAGTTCATGCATAACGTTAGTCATCGTCATGCGTGACACTTTCCTGGAGCGTGCACAATGAGCCGAGCCTTAACCCGAGTGGAGGGTCGAGCTTCTGTCTCAGTTCCAGAACCTATGTCACAGACGGCGATGCTCATCGTTGTCCATGAACACTTTCTAGTTTTCTCTCTCCTATCGCAAACGGCGATGCTCATCACTGTCCACAAACTCTTTTTGTTTTTCTCTCTCCTATCGTAAATGGCGAGGCTCAGCACCGTCCATGAACGTCTGCACCTTCTCTCTCGTGTCATGAGAGGAGATGTTCAACATCGTCTATGGACCTCAGCATTTTCTCTCTCTTGTCATGGACGGCGCTGCCTCAATGTCATCCCTTTTCTCCCACTGCTAGGGATGGTGACACCTCAACGTCGTCCATGATTCTCTTTCTATTTCTTCTTTCTCATCTCTCTCTTCCCTTCTCATCTCTCTCCTTTTTCTCTCTTTCTTTCTCTTTCTCATTGCTCTCTTCTCTTCTCTCTTCTTCTTCCTCTTTTGCATGACAAGGGGATGGGTCTAGTCAAACACCCTTGTGACGGTCTGGTTGTCTAGGAGTATTGTCGTCATGTTGGTCAGAGTTATCATGCCCATTTTGCTGTCACACCAGATTGACCATCATGCCAGATTGGTCGATGTCACCTTGGTTTCGAGTAATATTGCTGTCGCGCCGGTCTGAATTACCGTGTCTGTCTTGCTACCACCCTAAGTCGGTCACCGTATTAATCCAGCCACTGTGTTTGTCTAGCCACCCTGTCGAGCTTTCTTCTTTTCTCCCCTCATTCTATTCTTCTTCTTTATCCCCTTAAATTCTCATCTTCCCTTTTGCCATTTGAATGTGCACGCCTGTGTACGTTCGCCCAAAGACAAGGTTGGGTCCCTTGGCCCACTTGTCTTGCAAATTAACCATGTGAGTGCTTTGCAGAAAACAATAGATTATAAGTCAAGGGAGGCGATCTCGGACCAGTTGAAGAACTGGGGGGCTTTCCATCATGATCTAAGAGGGCACCCGCGCGAGTCAGCCTAAGTAGGTCATTGACCCAGGTGAGGTTTGTCCCCACCTCACATCGAAATTCCTCTCTAACAAGTCGGGGTACCTGCCCTTGTTATGTGAACAAGGTTCTCGAGACAGCGGTCACAGGTCCTGGGTGTTTTAATAAACACGAGATATGTGCCACCAGATCACTTTGATCCAGGGGAAAGATCGAGGCATCCGACCAGTTTGGCGACTCCATTGGGGACTTACTTCCCCTTTGTCGGATCGCTCTTGTTTGATCAGTTTCTCCTTTCTTTTTATGCATTGCATTTCATGGCTTCTGGGTTCCTTAACCCGTTTATCCGAATCGGGGATTTTCTGATCCCTGCATTCGCGACTATCCCTAGGAAACAAGCTCCACAAGCTTCATTCCCAACTCTCCTTCTGCGTCGGGACTTAGAGTATGGCTCCCAAGTTCTATCTTGGATCGTTGTGATAAGGGACTTACAGGTCCTTAACTCCCCATTTCCTAGCTCTGGTGGAACTCCCGTCAAAGCCCTTTCCGTCGGTAGCACATCTGCTACTAGTCACCGCATGCACCCCGCTACTGGCAAGTCTCTTGTCATTCATATTGCTGAGGTACACCAAAAGGCTGCCCTGTCTGCTATTGCGAAAGGCAAACAGATTGTCGTCGCTCCTGTGGGTCGTCGCAAGGACTGCCCCCTCATTCTTGCACCACCTCGAGTCTCTATGCCTAGAGGCTTGACACACTGAGGCAAAGACCCTGGGGCCTCTACCTCTCGCACACACCCAAAGGCTCATGGGTCATCCACTCGAGCCACACCTCGGGGCAACCCTTATGCTGCCTTGAGTTTGTGTCCAGGATTAGGTCTCCTTGGGTCAAACCCTATATGCGTTGTGCATATGCATCACACCGTTTGGGGCAACACCATTCCTGCGCTGACTCGAACACACGGAAGACGTCCACCTCCTCCTCCCTCTCAACACACACGAGTGCACCCTATGAGAGACGGGCTCTTACTCGGTCCCTCACAGACACATGCTTGCAGTCCTCTGCCCCTTAAGGCAAGAATAGTTGCTCGAGCCCTGGTTGACCCCCAGGTCAATCGGAATACTACTTCTAGGGGAGTCCAAATGCCACCCTCTCAGACCGCTCCCCGTTCCTGACTTAGGAACCGTCACCAGCCGATCCCTTCTTCATTTGCTCCTCCTCCCTCTAGCAAGCATCTTGAGACCTGGTACTCGAAGGTCTTCTGTAAGTGTACTATCTTGAGCTAACCCCATCAGGTTTGCCATGCCTCTGAAGCCCACAAAGGGCTCGGGGCAACGGCCTGTTGGCAGATGAAGTCTTACAACCTTCAAGACAGCAGCCCAGGTTAGCCTCTATCTTGAGACCACACCCCTTGCCCCATCTGATGAACGCTGCCCTTTCATGCTCTAGAAAGGTGGGCCAACCTAGGTCCCACTCCAATTCTGAAGAGAGGACCACCGCAGCCTCAAAATCAAGAAATTCAGAAGCCTGTAGATCCTGACGAGAAGGACTTCCAGAACAGTCGACGTTACCAGCCCTGATGACCTCCTTCCTCAAAGTCCCTTTTACCCTCTTCAGATCACAGAGGCTGAGGATGAAGTCCGAGAATACTGTACAGTTGTCACTGTCACAGGGATTGATCAGGCCACTTAGAAGCCATAGTCCCAAAACTGTCGAGAACCGGCCATCACACGGTCGGCATACAAGACTCGAGTTCAGTCGGGGCATGCTCAGCCCCTACTGACCGATCTGCGACGCATGACCCGCCAAGCTCGGAGGCCCTCTACTCCACCTGAGTTTGACCCTCCAGAAGAAACTATCAATTTCATTGTGGTCAACGAACCTAATGACTCCCAAGAGGAACGAATGAATAGGTTCAAGCTCATGGTGCAAACCATTATGAAAAAGATAGACCGCCTGGAAGCCACCAAGCCTTTGGCCACTTCCCCCCAGCATGAGGACAATTCCCATCCCTCGGAGGACACAACTCCTAAATAGAGTTCCCCTCCAGCTTCACAAGATAGTTATGTCTCTCACATGGTCTCTCAAGCAGACATCGACGGGATGCTGACTCATAGTTTGAAGAACAGAAAAATCCCGGGAGTGCAGGGGATGTCGCTCTATCAAAATATGTACCCCTCTTACATTGACCAGGTGTAGTTTCCCTCATATTATCAAAAGGGGAAGCTACAATTGTTCAATGGCATGACATCCCCACACCATCATATCTCCTACTTCTAAGCGACGTGTCAAGAGATAGTGGCTGATGGGAGACTTCTCTTCCATCAGTTCGTTGAAACTCTTGACGGGCCAGCCTTCCAGTGTTATGCTCGGCTTCCCCCAAGTTCAGTACACACTTGCGAGGAGATGGAACAATTGTTCTATCAACGCTTCTATGAAGTTCAGAGAAATGTCGAGACCATTGAGCTCCTTACTTTGACCCAAGAGCTTGACGAGCCAGTGGACCATAGCCCGATGTAGAGAATTGACTACTTACCACACCACTCCCATGACTGAGAAAGAAGTAGTCTAGACTTGCATATTAAACATGCAACCTGAGATCGTCCTACATGTTGAGGCCTCCAATCCAGCCCCCATGTCGTATCTGATCTTTAAGGCAGTTCGCATAGAAGGCTTGTTTCGACATCATGGTGGATCACGTCAACAGTCTTCCAGCTTGAGAAACAACCAGGGCAATGGTAATTCTCGAACTAATGCCTAAGGCAATCAGCATCAGAAAGGGGTGATCAGTGCTGTTATCACTGCCACCGACACAAAGAAAGCCACCCCTCAAACATTGGACCTCTCCAAAGGGGTAGGCACAACAAAGATTCAAGCAATGCCTCAGTCCGGGGGAAAATAGCATCAATCATACAATCAGGTCCGACCACCTAAAAACCTGAATAGAAGCGACTATTGGATTAAGCACCAGAAAAAAGGTCTATCCATTTGAAAAGGAGTTGGTTCAACTACTGTTGGAAAAGAATATGATTCAGCTTATTGAGATCAAGTTTTTAGATTAGGCTGGTCTCGATGCACATGAGAAGTATTGCGCTTATCATCGGAGGTTAAGCCACCCCACAGAAAAATGCCAAATGCTCAAAGATATCATTAAAGCCGTGACCTATAAGGGTCAGATAAAGCTCAAAGCGCTAAAGAAGGCATTCGGGGCAGCAGAAGCTTCCCACGCAGTGACAGTCCAAGAAGAGGATGAAGCGCCCAGTATCCTTCGCGTTTTTTTCGCCATGATGCTTCAAGAAGTCCTCATCACACCAAAGCCGACAAGGCAGCCCAAGCTCCTAGCTCGAGGGATTGAAGATCTCTGGTGCCCGTATCATCAGATATGGAGCCACGACCTGAGCGAATCTCTGGTTTCCACAAGCTATTAACAAAGAAAATACAAAGATGCCAAGAAACTTGTGACGTCTCGGAAGGAGATCCCCAAGTCACTGCTTCACCAGTGCAAGAAGGCCTCCTGACATAAGACCTGGGTAATGATGATTCAGACCGTCTACAAGCCCTGTTCGATATAATGCTCCAACAAGGACTCGTCACTCCCAAGCCTGTGAGGCAACCCAGGCGCCTTGCCTAGGGAACAGAGAATCACTGGTGCCCGTTTCACTAGATATGGGGCCATGAGCTATGCGAGTGCTCTGGTTTCGAAGCCATAGTCGTGGAGAAAGTACAGAAGGGTCACATTTCCTACGTCATTCTATCAAAACACTCGCAAGCCGCTACTCTTGTTTAGCAAGATGTTCCAGCACAGGTCCCCTATGATACTCCAGATCCCTCTGAGCCCTCGAATTTCAAGCCATGGGAGGTCTACCATGGGCGGAGCAAACTCTAGTCCTTAAAGCGAGAGGCTTTGTCATGCTAGGGCCACCCACAAACCCAGTAAGATGGACCAAGCACCTTCGGAGGGAACCCGAGGTAGACAAACACCAAGAGCTGCTTACCGAAAGAATAAGATCCCCAACCACTGGTTGAGGAAGAATTTCTCTAGCGTCTTCCTCCCTTGTTGACCCTACAAGATTTGATTCCTGACACAATCCTCCTTACTCCCTCATTCCATCGGAGGACACCCCCTGAGCCATCCTCTAATCGGGGCACGTCCAATGAGGGTGACGATGTTAAAAGCACCCCACGATGGTCAAAGCCGGGCCAAGACCTAAAAGATCTCCTGCACGTGTCCAACTCTGTGGATGACGTAAAAAGCAGCCCAGAACAGTCTAATGTGGGGAATGAGCCTAAATGCTCCACGACTCTTAATCCCTCTTCTTCTTCTTCTTCTTCTTCTTCTTCTTCTTCTTCTTCTTCTTCTTCTTCTTCTTCCTTTTCTTCCTTCTCTCCTTCTTCTTCTTCTTCTTCTCCTTGTTCTTCTTCTCCCTCTATATCTCTCGCAGATACAGCCCGGCAATGCCCAGATTTCGAAGCTCTAAACAAAGAGCTCGGGGGTACTAACCTTAGCAGGATGCACCAAAAGAAGTTAAGGAAGATCTTGGCCCAAGCAGCTGAGTTCTTAACAGTTGGTGATGCCCGGGCGGCCCGGGCCAGGGACGTTCCATCCTCCTCTACCGGAGAGTAAAGAAAGTCGAAGGGGAAGGAACCTCAAAGGCACCCTGAGCCTGACTTCTAACAGAGACTGATGGAGTCAAGAGGGCAGACCTTTCATCCCCATGAAGCTTTCCACATGATTCAGATCCATGAAGTGTCACCAAACACAAGGCAAACACTGCAGACGCCCCTACAAGCACCAAGCGACTCCAGTCAAGGTGTTGTCGTCCCCACAGTCTCTGAATCATAAAGTGAGCTTCTGCAATCAGATGTGTTGGCGGTCCTTTCACTGCCTGGTTCGACGATGGTCAAGAAATTATGTCCCACATTAGGGCCTTCTAAAAGCAAAGATGTCAGGACATTGGGTCTCTGCACTCGAGGTTAATGAAAAGCCTCGAGTCCCCTAATGAAGAGTTGCAAGAGGCTACAGAAGAGTGGGAAGAAAATGGTCAGGACACAGCTGATGAGCTCGAAGAGATAACTTAGGTGACGAAGCCGCCCTAGGCCAACTTTCATATCTACAAAAATGTCCCCAGAGGAGAGAGAAAGTTATACCTCCTTCCTCTGAGCAAACCAAGATGTCTTTACCTGGCATTACCATGAGATGCTTGGTTTAAACCCTCAAGTCACAGTCCATCGCCTCGGCATTGATCTGTCCGTTAAGTCAGTGGAGCAGAAGTCAAGGAGGTTCAGGCCAGACCTTGAGATGCAGATCAATGTTAAGGTAAACAAGCTCAGACAAGCTAGGTTTATACATGAAGTCAAGTACCCAAAGTGGCTGGCCAATGTTGTCCTAGTCAAAAAGAAGAATGGCCAAATCATAGTCTACATCGACTTTCGTTACCTGAATATCGCCTGCCCGAAGGATGACTTCCCATTGCCCTTTACCGAGATGCTCATCGATTCCATGGCTCACCGTCAAATCTTCTACGTCATGGATGGGTACTCTGGCTTTAATCAGATCAGAAGGGTACCCGAGGATGAAGAGGCGACTGCATTCTTGAGTCTAAAAGGTGTCTTTTGTTACACTATGATGCGTTTTGGGCTAAAGAATGCAGGTGCTACATATCAGCGAGTCATGACAACCATCTTTAAGGATATGATGCACAATGAGGTCGAATTCCATGTGGATGACCTGGGGGTGAAGTCTGCGCATATGAGCATCCTTGGTTTCGAACTTCAAGGACAGCTGGCTTATATTCAGAGGTTTATCTCGAACCTCTCAGGTTGCTGAAGGCCCTTTTCGCACCAGTTGAAGAAGGACACCCCTTTCATATGGGATGAAGCATGTCAGGCTGCACTCGATGATATCAAGTAGTATCTGCTCAATCCTCCAACACTCTCCACAACGGTGTTAGGGAGGCCCCTCATTCTATATCTGACTGCTCTTGATGACTCACCCGGGGCACTCCTAGCCTAGAACAACGATGAGGGGAAGGAAACCGCACTCTATTATCTCAACCGCAAGATGCAAAGGGCCGAAAAGTACTACCCTCCCATTGAAAAAATTTTCTTAGCCTTGATCTTCACAGTGCAAAAACTCTATCATTATCTGCTCAATCATGAAGTCAAGCTAATTTGAAGGCGAACCCGATCAAGTTCTTCATGACTCGTTCATGCCTGTCAAGACACTTGGCTAAGTAGGCGTCGTTGTTGATGGAGTTAAACATCACGTATGTGCCATAAAAGACTGTCAAAGGCCAAGCTTTGACAGATTTTCTTACTGCCCTTCCAGTGCCGGTAGAGTCTCCTTTATCATGTGATCTCCTTGATGAAGAAGTCTTATGTGCAGAGCTAGCTCACGCATGGGAATGTACTTTGATGGAGCATTCCAGTCTGATCGAGGGGTTGTCGGAGTGGTGTTCCTAACTCCCAATGGAGGCATGATCCCTCTATCCTTCTCACTCACAGAGGCCGATTCCCATAACAAAGTTCAATACCAAGCTCTCATAATCGCATTGGAGATCTCTAGGTAATTAGACCTGGAGTAGTTAGATATCTTTGGTGACTCTAAGTTGTTCATATTGTTATTTGAAGCCATTTTTCAGCACCATGGGTCCTCGATGCAGAATAAAAGAGAGAAGTCGGTCAATAAAGCTTGACAAACAGTGGAAATTTCAATAGTCTCATAATAGCCTTAGAATTGGTTAAGGTCTTCATAAGGGCTCCTAAAGTTTCCTACCAATTTTTGTCTCATTTCGACGTGTCTAGGGCATTGCAGACTGAGAAATAGTTTCGGCAGAATCAGCCTCTAGAACCCTGAAATGGACCCCTATAACTGGAACTTACTTTCAAAGCATCAAAAGGCCATAGGACCACCTTCATTAGATCTGGCACAGTTGAAAACCCTTAGGGGTCAAATTTCAGCTTAAACAGACACTCCAGGAAGAAGCCGCACGCTATTCCTGCGTGGCCACCTTGCAAGGTAGCAGCAGCAGTGATAGCCACCGGCTGCTGGAATTCAAAATTTCGGCCAAAAGTTCAAGATTGTCAAATCTTCGTTTGGACATCAAATCGTGTCTCGTTCGTTGCAAAGCTATCGTGGTAACATACTCAGTGCAATTCAGCGAAGAAATCAAAGAAAAAATCAAAATGAAGATGCAATATCAATCAAAAGTGTTCAAGATCTATTCAAATTTCAAGTTACAAGATCATGCCTTAAGTGTGATTCGTGGCTTAAATTATTATCAAAATGATCATAGCATCGAGCCCTGTGTGATGGAAATCATCTTTTGTTCACTCAGATGTTGGATCGTTAATGGATCGTCCGAGAAGAATCAAGAACGTCCCTAGTTCTCAGCAGGGACTGTTTTGAAATTTTTCCAATTGTTAGGCAGGGGCAAATCAATCATTTTTCACCCTATTTTCTTTCTTGTTTTTAATTCAAATAAACCTTTAGTATCATCAATTAGGGTTAGTATTAGGGTGATCCACCCTCGTTTTGGCCTTAGTCCATAAATAAACGCTACCTCTCATTGAGAGAGAGGAGGAAAATCATTGTACAAAGATTCAACTTTTGATCAATAAAAATTAAGGTTTCCTTCTTGAGTTCTCTTGAGCATGTCTTGGAGAGAGAGAGGAAAGAGAAATTTTAGAGCGGTACTCCTCCTATCTTCAAGATATTTTCTCCCTCTTCTCTTCTTCTCTCTCTTCGATTTTCTTTTTTTCTCTTCTTCTCTTTCTTCTTCTTGGTCTGTATTCTTCTTCTCTACTAAGTTTTTCTTAGAGGCCATGCGCGGCAGTGGCAGTGTTGTGCATGCCTCTTTCTTCCTTCTCTCTTCGTTATTCTCTTTCCCTCAACCTAGTTCAAGCACGACGTTAGTCGTTGCTATGCGTGACGCCATCTGAAGGAGCACACAGTGAACCGCGCCGTACTCAAGCAACGAGTCTCCTGTTTCGGTTCCAGGATTAGAGTCACGTGTGGTGATGCATTGCCAATCGTAAACTATATTTTTTTCGTCTCATGGGTTGTAGACAGCGCTGCTCACCGCCGTCCGCAGGCGTTCTTCGGTGTCTTGTGCAAGCGTAGACGGTGATGGTCATGGACATGTCTTCGGCGCACTGTGCCTATCGCTGACGGCTATTTTTATTGTCGTCTACGGGGGTCTCAACAATGCTTCACATCTATCACAGATGGCGATGCTTACTGCCACTCGTGGGCCTCTCCTCCGCACTCTGTGCTTATCGCAAACGGCGATACCTATCGCCGCCTGTGAAGGGTCGTTGTTGTCTCATCGACGGCGATGGTCAATGCCGTCTGCATTTCACTTCTTCTCCCTCTACCGTGAGCAGCAGTGTCCAACGCCATCTAGGGGCCACGACACTGTTACTTCCTAGCTTTGGGCCATGATGCTTAATGCTGTCGGGACCTTCTTATTCCTTATCTCGTGTCATCTCTCCCCTCTCTTCTCTTCTCCTTTCTTCTTTCATTCTCGTTAGACTAAAGGACAACTCAGTCTTGCACTGTCATAGTGATTTGATTGTCGAGCAATATTATCGCCATGCTAGTCCAGCATACCGTGCCCGTCTTACTGCCATATCAGATTTAGACGATCATATCGGCCTTGGTTTCGTGTAGTATTGTCGTCGTGCCGGTCTCTAAGTTACCGTGCTTGTCTTGCTATGACTCCGAGTTGATCATTGTACTGGTCCGACTGTCATGCTAGTTTCGTTCCCTTGTCAAGTCCTCTTGTCTTTTCTCCTCCTCATTCAAATCCTCCTCTTCATCACCCTAACTTCTCATCTTCTTTGCCATATGAACATGCACATCTGTGCATGTTCACCCCAAGACAAGGGTGGGTCCCTCGACCCAGTTGTCTAGCAAATTAACCATGTTAGTAGTTTGCAGAAAACAAGGAGATTGTAGGTCATTTGAGGTGATTTCGAGTGAGCTGAAGCAGCTGAGGGGCTTTCCGTCGTGATCTAAGAGGGTGCCCGCTCGAGTCAGCCAGAGTAAGTCACGGACCCAGGTAAGGTTGGTCCCCACCTCATGAATAAAATTCCTCTCTCACCGTTGAGCACTTGTCCTTGTTTTGTGAACAAGGTTCCTAAGAGAGCGATCTCAAGTTTGGGGTCTTTTGAGCCCGAGACATGTGTTACCCTATCATTTAGATCTGGGGGACGAGATCGAGGCATCCGACCAACGGCAACTCAAAGGGATTTATGACGTGAGGAAAGATACACTCAAGCCCTATCATGATACAACCAAATCCTACATGGCCCAGTTCGATGACTTCTCCCTAAGCCACATCCCCAAAAGGTTGAACTCGTAGGCTGACGCGCTCGCCAAACTCGGAGCCACCATTCATCTATCCTCTCCAGGGCCCATGCCTTTTTGGGTAACGGAATGGAGATAGGTCTAGTTGAGAACCGAAGTTGATGTGGATGATGAGAGAGACATCTTCCCTGAGTGCCCTCCTTATCCTTTTGGAGCACTTCTGGCAGCCAAGGATGTCATTAAGATTGAACAGAAGTTGTAGCAAGATCAAGAATCTAAGGTAGAAAGACAAGAACCAGAATTCTTTGACCGGATGTGCATGGAGATTGAACAGGTGGCAGATTGGAGGGAGCCTATTATGAACTTCATAAAGCATGGAAGGCTACTTGAGGATCGGGCCGAACACAATGGTGTGCGACGGATGTCTACCAAGTACACCCTCCTAGATGGAGATATTATTTTTCGACAGTCCTTTGATGGATTTCTTCTCAAATGCATAGATGCACAAGAGGCAAATAAATTGCTGGAAGAGGTACATTCAGTCATATGTGGGCTGCATCAATTTGGCCCAAAACTCTATGAGCTGATAGGCAGATTGGGGTACTACTGGCCTTCAATTGTTGTTGATGCCCAAAACTATGCTAAAGGATGTTAGGTGTGCCAAATGCACTCCAGCCTTATTCATCAGCCTCTTGAGCCTCTCCATCCTACAGTGGTATCATGGCCCTTTTCACAGTGGCGCATGGACATTGTAGGACCCATTGATCCTCCTTCGACTATGGGTCACGTCTTCAATCTAGCAGCAACAGACTACTTCTCTAAATGGGCTAAGGCGGTCCCCCTCAAGCAAGTTCCCGGGGCCACAATTGCTAACTTCGTGCGCCATCATAGCATATACCGGTTCAGAGTCCCAGACCGAATCATTATGATAATGGCCTTCAGTTCAGAAGTCATCACATTGATTGCCTAGTTAATCAGCTTGGTTTTGAATAGAAGTACTCGACTATGTACCATCCTTGAGCCAATGGTTTATCTGAGGCGTTCAATAAAACCCTGTGCAGAGTTTTGCAAAAGTCGGTATCAAAGTCAAAGAAGAACTGGCATAAGAAGCTGCCTGAGGCTCTATAAGCCTACTGCACCACCACGCGGAATGCTATTGACTCCACCCCTTATTCTATGGGGGAGAGGCAATCTTACCCCCCTTGAGGTTCAACTGTCGTCGCTCCGTGTCGCTGTGCACCGGGGGCTGGCAAAGGACGAGAGGGTCAAACTCTATTATCAGGAGTTCGATGCTAGAGGCGCAACAGAACCTTGAGCTCAACCAGGGGAGAATGAAGATAGCCTTCGACAAGTCTATCAAGGTTTACTCATTCGCTCGAGGGGACCTTGCCCTAGAGGTTAGGTGGCTTGATCTCACCTCCCCGGATCTAGGTGATCGAGTGACACGTGTCTTGGGTTCGGAAGACCCAAGACCTGAGATCGCCCTCTCGGGAACCTTGCTCACAAAACAAGGGCAAGTGTCCAACTAGTGAGAGAGGAATTTGGGTCGTGAGGTGGGACTTACCTCACGTGGGTCCGTGACATGCTCGGGTTGACTACGTGGGCGCCCTCTTAGATCACGTTGGAAAGCCCCCTAGCCTATGGCTGGTTCGGAATCATCTCCTACGACCTGTTTCTCCTTTCCTGCAAACACACACACACATGCGTAAGACGTCCCAACGAGTGGGTCTGACAACCCTGACTTGTCGAAGATAAAATAACATAAAATGGAGTGAAATGAAAAGTAAAGTGGAATGAGATGCAATGAAAATGAAAGAGATGAATTGAAATAAAATAAGATTAGAAGATGGAGTTAGGATGAAATTATAATAAAATGAATGAAAATAAAATGAAATAGGTAAAGACATAAAATAAAATAAAATAAAATAAAATAAAAGGGAAAGGTAATATAAAATTAAACTGATAAAAGAAATAAAATATCAATAAAATAAAATGGGGTTATGAAAATAATATAAAAGAGATAGATAAAATAAAATGAAATCAAGTAAAATAAAATAAGATGAATGAGATAAATAAAATAAAGATAATAAAAATAAGGCGAGGGAACATAAGATAAAATGAAATGTATTAAACTAAGCTAAGGTGAAATAAATGAAGTAAAATAAAAGATGAAAGAAGTAACATAAAATAACATAAAAATAAAATACAATGAGAGAAATAATATAAGTGAAGTGAAGTAAAATAAGATGATGGGAAGGAATTGAAATGGAATAAAATAAAAGAAGGTGGTGGACGAAATAATATGAAGAGGTGGAATAAAATATAAAGAGAACAAATTGGTTTAAAAGAAAGAGCGGGTTTAACACTGGGTTTGTTTGAGTGAGAGAGAGAAAGAGAGTTAAGGTATTGGTTTTTTTCTTTTTGTTGATGAGGGAGTTCGAGTTGAACGAAATAGCGTGAGGGGGTGCGGGATGAAACGAAAACGAAAAGTCACGCAACTTGTGACGAAAAGAAAAGAAAAGGGATTTCGTTTGGACTTTTAGGGAGGACGTGAGGTGCTAGCTCACTATTGGGTTTTTTTGTGAAGTGGTTTTTGTTTTAGAGAGAGGGAGCGGAAGGTTGCAACGAGAAATTGCAGCGAGGAGCTTGGGAGTGGATAAGAGGAGATAGAGAGGCTCACGATTTGGTTGCCGATGGCGGAGAAAAAGATGGATGAGTTTTGACTGCAAGTGGTGGAGATAGCAATTCGGCTGTTGTCTGGAATAGCAGGCTAAGAGAAAGGAGGCGGAGATGGCGGAAATGGAAATTGGGTTGGTGGACAGTAATGAAGAAGATGGGAGCTGCCGGGTGCATCAGGTTTGGGGAAGAGAAAGCAGCAAAGGAAGAGAGGAAGATTGGCTGCTGGTCGGAGGTGGTTTGCAGCAAGGTGGCGGAGGTTGGCGAAGAAGAAGGTAGCGGAAGAGTTGACTGTGGTGTGGGAGAAGTGAGGATAGCAAAGGTGGTTGAGAGTGGCGAAGAGCAGGGCGGTAGAGAGAGCGAGAGGACAACAGAGGTGGCTGCGTGAGGGACAGCAGCAAAGGTTGAGAACGTAGAGTGGCGGACACCAGAAGAGGTGAGGTGAGGGAAAACGAGAAAAAGAAGGGAGACGGATGAACTTGAGGGACCATCAAAAAAAGAAAGAGGAGGTGGACCCGAGGGTCCACATGGAGGAAACAATCATGCACGGGTAAAATGAAAAGAGAAGAGGGTTGGTGGTCACGAGGGACCATAGAGAGGAAAAGAGAGATTAAGAAAGGAAAAAAAGTGACACTGATGACGATATGCTTCTGCTTGTCTATGGAAGAAGAGAGAGAGAAAAAGAGAGGAGAACGAATGAGAGAGAAAGAGATAAGATCGAATGAGAGAGAAAGAGAGGCGAGAGAAAAAAAGATACACCAAGCTTAGGGGTACCGATCCAAAAGTTTCTCTATCCTTTCTCTCTCTCACAAAACGTGACCCAACATTATGTAAGATAAAAATTTTATTACGCAAGTGAAGGGTTTGCATACAATGGCAGTACGTGGTATATATAGTATTGTGCCCAAACATGGGTGGATGATCAAAATTAAACCTAATTGCTAAAAATTAAGATTTAACTGAATTAAAAGAAATTAGAAAATAAGATATAAAATGATCGATTTGCCCATTCTTAACAATTTGTTGAATTCCAAAGTAGTCATTGTGCTGCTCTAGAACTTGCGTGATCTTCCATAGATGATCCGGGGTCGTTCTGATGTCCATTTGATCGAAATATGACTGTTTTCTTGTAGGTCTCGGCAATGCAATCGATTTGATACCAACTTCAAGCCATGAATCGTGTTTTTAGGGCACGATCATGTGACTTGAAATTTAAATGAATCTTGAAACGTTGGATCGATTGTGTACTAGTTCCTTGATGTTTTTATGTGATTTCTACACTAGATCACACTAAGCATGCCATCACGATCGCGGTGCAACAAACGCAACTCGAATCCATGCTCGGTCGAATATTTTGCAACTTTGGAGTTTTGGCCGGAATCTGAAATTCCAGCGAAAGAATTTACAGTCACTTCATCGGAGAATTTACAGTCACTTCGTCGGCTTCGTGTGCAGAATCCAACCGTTCATCATGTACGAGGTTCAGACCAATGGTAGCCATGGACCTTACGTAATCGATGGAACTGGTTTCAAGTCGATTGGGATCACGAACGATGTGATTTGGCCGCTCGAGCGAGGCACGACGTTGTTGATATTTCTGCACTTTCTTCAAGGATCAGCAAATTCTCTCTAGCTTTTCTTCGTGCTCAGGAGTCGTCACGAGGCGTGCCACATATCAAAACGCTCGTCTTGACGAGACGAACACTCTCCATTAATTTTGAGCGTGATCCGATCTTGGATGAGGGAGATATAAGTATCGAAACTCATTGTTCGTGACTGCCCGTTTAATGTAGTTGAGTTGCACGGTGCCCGCATGGGAATAGCGTGCAGCTCCTCCTATTTCACTCTTTCACTTATAACGTCTTCCTTGAATGTTCGTTCAAGATGAAATTTGACCCCCCATAGGTTTTCAACCGTGGTGGATCCAATAGCGGTTGTCACAGAGTAAATTGTGACACCAAAAATATAGCTCTAGTAATAGGGTTCGTTTCAGGGTGATAGAGGCCGATTTTGTCGAAACTGTCTCTCAGTTTGCACTCCCTTAGATATGTCAGAATCCGACGAAACTTGGCAGAAGACTTTTGTGAGTCCTTATGAGGATATTGGTCAGTTTTGGGGCTATTTTGAGACTGTCAAAATTTCTAATCGTTTTGTCAGGCTTTATTGACCGGGGGACCAAGATGCTGAAAAATGTATTCAAACACCTAACCATCAAAAGACTGATTATTATGCATGGGCATTACAAAGGGAAGTTCGAACCTAAGTGGGAAGGTCCCTTTATAGTCAAGAAAGTCACGTCAAATGGGGTCTACATACTGGCACAATCTGATGAAGAGGAGGCAATGCCCCCTATTAATGGGCGATAACTAAAGAAGTATTATCCTTGATGTGCTTTTAAGGTGCATTGTATTCAAGAAAAAAAAAAATTAAAGAGAATGGCAGGAAGATCATTCAGATGAAATTTAACTCTTTTAGTGCATTAGAAAGGATTACAAGTAACAATCAGAGGCCCAGTACTAAGGGGGTCACAATTATTGCTCTTGGTTCAAAGGAAAAGAGGGCAGTCGTGCTAGAGTGTTGCTCTTGCTTTAGAGAAGGACCAACGATTTCCTAGTCAGCTTCAAGTCATCTGACAAGTACTGCCTCCAATAAAGTGTTGCTCTTGCTTCAGACGAGGACCAATCATTTCCGAATCAGCTTCAATTCATCTGACGAGTATGGCTGGTTTCCAGAAGAAGAGAGAAGCACTTTGATAGAGTGTATCAAACATACAAAACAGACTTCCCTAGCAAGGAACCGGCTTACGATGGATATTCGTCCTCATAGAAACATGGACTTCACTGTTGTGCTGAAGGACTTGGTATCCATCAAACCACACAGACCGGGCCTTCACATTGCTCGTCGTTCTTGATCTGCACAATGCACCGCCATCAGTGGACATCCCCACACGAAACCAACGCTGTGTGTGAACATCACTGCATGTAACCCAACACTGTGCGTGGACATCGTCGTGCTCAACCAAACGCCTAAGTGACCATCGTCGTGTGTGACCCAACACCATGCGTGACCATCACCGTGCACAACCCAACGCTGCTCGACCAATGTTGTGCATGACCATATCCATGCAAAACTCAGCGTTGTGCGTAGCAATCACCAAGGGTGACACACTATCGTGCGTGACCAATGTCGTGCGCCACCTAATGCCGTGCATGCCCTTGTGACGCTTCAATTCCCAATGACTCCTCATATTCGCAGGGGTCATTTAATTCATGCGTCCCTTCGTCTTCCCCGATCGTTACTCTTCAACGTCAGTTCGCCTCCTGTAGCGGTCCACTGTCCTCGACAAACCCTTCGGCTCGCCGTCGGAGACCCCTCTGCTTATTGGAAACCCATTGCCGGACCTTCTCTCCTTGCCAGTGACCAAAAACTACCAAGAAACTGCCTGGAACTCTGCAGAAACGCCTAGCGGAACCTTGTCTCCCCTTTTCTCACTTTTCCAGTACCTTAAAATCCGTCGGAATATCGCTATGATTCTGACAACCCTGCTCGCACTTCTTTTTCCCCACCAGAGTTCCCTTCTCTCTAACGGAGGTCTATCAGTAGTTCATTGTCAAACCAGTCACCCCCTCTTCTTAGGCTACTCGAAGTGCCTACACCATTGCACGAAAAGTGCGACAACATTACCCTGTGCCTTGTCTGCTGGCCGAAAACTCCTCAAAGCCTGTCGAAATTCCACCGCGGTTCCAACAACCCTGCTGACACCTTCCCTGTTCCCAGTGGAACTCTCTTTTCCTATTGGGGTTCTTGCCGGCTGTGAACACTCTGTTCCAGTGATGGTTCCTACCAAGGTTCACTTCTGCTCGTCTTGGTCTTACTGAAAATCCCCACGGCCAGAAATTTCTCTCTCTCTAACTCCTTACTGTTTTACCTTTGGTAAATTAGTGAAAAGGGGGGTTTACCCCTTTTTATAGCAGACTCTAGCATAGAGTACCCTGCAAAATCTGTAAATGACAACTTGGTTGTTGGAGACCAAACTGCAATGGGACCAGGTCAAACTCGAGGCCCGAACAAAAAGTCACTGCCGCCTGTGACCTACTGCCTCCTGTGTAATGCCAAGTGCATTAGGTATCAGTGGTTAGGACAGGGTTGGGCTCAAACCCGAGGCTCGAGCTTTGACCAACGCCGACTACGGCTCTCAAGGCCAGCATCGTCTGTGGCTCTCAAGGCCAGTGCCATCTGCGTCTCTTAAGGCGTGTGTCGTCTGCGTCTTTCAAAGTCAGTGCTGTCTGCATCTCTCAAGGTCAGCATCGTCTGCATCTCTGAAGGCCAGCGTCATTCATAGAACATACAATAACGTCATTTGTGCAACTTGGACACTAGCACCATGCACGTCACTCAGGCCAGTGCCGTGTGTGTTACGCCTTCCATGCTAACGTCATGCGTGTCACTTCAAATTTCCACTCATTTTGTTAGGCTTTATTGATCGGGGGACCAAGGTGCTGAAAAATGTCTTCAAACAGCTTGCCTTATTCTTAGAGAAAAATGAGAGGGACAACATTTGAAAAGGATGCTCGGACGTTTGGATGCAATGTACAGGTCCATCTGTGGAGACTTTAAGGGGAGAAGAGTCTTTTGAGGGATTCATTCGAAGTACTCAATCTGACAACTTGAGGATTTTGTAGGGACCTCATTGGTCAGAATCGAGCCTTCATGAAGGCCAAGTGCCATGAACCTTTGGTTGGCATTGTTTGTTGCTACATCAGGTTTGCTTTTTATGATCAGGGTATCTCTGTAAGTCCCGTCTATGGGGGTCCAGTTGGGGGCTTTTGACATAATCCCAAAATTCTGGGCCTATCGCTAGTGGGAACTTCTACGAGGCAGCCTCGTGGGCCCCATTCTGCTGCATCCAGTAGAAAATTTGGGCTTGTCGGCTAAGGAAGATTTTAAGCGAGGTGATCTCATGACCAGACATTTCCCTGAAGTCTCTGGCAGGTTGGGCCCTGGCTTCATCAATTTCTTGCCTTCGTCGGGATCTTTAGCATTTTGGAGGGATCTTTTGGTCATCGTCCTCACCCTCAAGAACTCTTTGGAGGTAAAGTGTAAGAGATCTTATGCGGCTCCCACTCCCGGGTGAGCCATTTTGTGTTGTGATTGGATGCTGGCAATTGAGGATTTTAGGTAGACCTGTTAACTAGGATAATGACTGTTTGGCAATTGTGTGTCGACTGAGGTTGTGGTGCTGCATCAACCTGCTTTGTCGGTCCAAGCACCATTTTGCGGGTTTTCACTTGAACAGGGGAAGTGGTGTCGTAAAAATGGCTTCACCAACTTCCTTGATTTTAGGGCTCTTTTACACATGACCTTGCAAACATGTCCACCCTTTTCATCTATTTTTTCTCACGGTGCCCTTTGGGGTTTCACCATGCCTGGGTTTTGTTTTAACGAAACTGTTTTACTCATGGTTTTGTGACCATGCCCGCATGTCATTTTTACTCGACGTTCCCTTGTCTAGGTTTACACCAAGCCCGTTTTTTTTTGTTGTGAAGACGTGTTTAGGGTCATGCCTTCGAGACCTATGCAAAGACTTTAAACGTTATGTGGCCAGGATGTGCACTATAGTTTAGGGTCATATAGCTGGACCAGAGTGATGATGAGTGGCAGTCTGTAGAAGGCCATAGAGTGAGTATGGCGATGGTTTTGACTCACTTTGTGGAGATGGTACTAGGCTGCTTATGAAAGATGGAAGATGTAAGAATGGTGGGTGAAAAGTGGTGACCCACTAGCTGATGACGAGTATGGATGGCGAGATGGTTTTCCATCTTTTTGAACATGGGTGAGACTTACTAGGGAATAATGAATAGTAGTAGTAAAGTGAATGGGTCCATTGGGGAAGCAATGAAGGTAGTGCACGCACACGAATGAGTCGGATAGGGACAGAGTGCATGAAAATGCCCGTAAATGGGGTGTGCACATATGTGTGGGGACATCTTTAAGCAAAGCAGTTTAACTTCATACGGTTAGGACGTGCATTATGGTTTAAGGTCATATAGCTCAGACCGTGGTTATGCAGTTTAAAGTCATACAATTAGGACCAGGCAATTTAAGGTCGTGCAACTAGACCTTCGCTATAGTTTAAGGTCATATAGTTTGGACCATGATGCTAAGCCTTTTAATGTCGTGCACCTAAGACATAGACTATAGTTTATGGTCACATAGTTCGGACCGTGGCTATGCTGTTTAAAGTCATGCAGCTAGGACTAGGCAGTTTAAGGTCATGCAACTAGACCTTCACTACAGTTTAAGATCATATAGTTCGAACCACGGCTGTGCAGTTTAAGGTCATGCAACATGGACCACGGCTGTGCAGTTTAAGGTCATGCAGCATGGACAACGGCTGTACAGCTTAAGGTCATGTAGTTAGGACCAAGGCTATGCAGTATATGGTCATACAGCCAGGACCAAGGCTGTGCAGTTTAGAGTCATGTAGCACAGACCAAGGATGTACAATTTAAGGTCATGCAGCTATGACCAGGGTTGTGTAATTTAGGGTCATGCAATACGGATCAAGGCTATGCAGTTTAAGGTCATGCAGCTTGGACCAAGGCTGTGCAGTTTAGGGTCATGCATCACAGACCAAGGCTGTGCAGTTTAAGGTCAGGCAGCTTGAACCAAGGCTGTGTAGTTTAAGGTCATGCAGTGTGCAGTTTAAGGTCATGCAGCTTGAACCAAGGCTGTGTAGTTTAAGGTCATGCAGCTAGGACCAAGGCTGTGCAGTTTAGGGTCATGCAGCTAAGACTGAGGCTGTGCAGTTTAGGGTCATGCAGCACGGACCATTGTGTGGGTCGTCATGTAGGTGAAGCTGCATGGGCGATAGGTCTGTGGATAACAATCTGACTTCCTAGGGATAAAAATAGTAAAGGCTATACATAAGCAAAGAGAATTTAGATGAAGATAGTGGCCCTACAAGGAGTGGCAAGCGAACTTCACAGGGGATTAAGAGGGTAAGTGTGACTCCTTGAGGATGATGAGTAATGGTGTGCATATAACTCTGTTGAGAATGACAGACCAGAGTAAAGATGCAACCTCACTAGGGGTAGTGGGTTGCAATAGGGTGTGACTCCTACTCGGTGTTGGTGTGAAACAGACCCACTGGGGATTGATGGGGTAATCATGACTCTCTTTTTCTCTTGCATACACCTAACTCCACTGGGGATGTTGATGGAATACACCTGGCGAAGGGGTGCATCCATTTCACAGTTTAAAGTCATGCATGTGGACTATTTGTCGCGCTGTTTATTATTTTACTACAAGGACGTGCGTTACAGTTTTAAGGTCTTGTAGCTCGGACCATGGCTACACCGTTTAAAGTCATGCGACTATGACCATGCAGTTTTTCAGGTCGTGGAACTAGACCTCCACTACAGTTTAGGATCAAATACTTTGGACTATGCAGTTTAGGGTCATGCAACTAGACCATTTAGGTGGGTTGCCATATAAGTGGTTCGATGAGAAGAGCACCCGTTGGGCAATAATGGGGTAAATATTATTCCACTTGGATGACAGGTCGGAGCACATGTGTAACCCCACTAGGGATAGTCATAGAACAGGCTCTGTGGTAATGGGGTCTAGCATAAGGGCACGCATGACAAGAAGTGTGATCATGGGCAGTTAGGGTGTACGATGGAGGCTTAAGGGGACTATGAGTGGTGTGACTCAACTAGAAAAATGGAGGCTAGGAAGGTCTCGAGGTAATGGTGATGCGTGTAATGGGTATAATGGGTGTTGAAAGCGTCCTATCAGGTGTATGGATATACGGTTGAGACTACAGTAAACCTCTTTGAGATATTGCTTTGTATAGGCGGGCGCATGCCTTGCATGCTTAGCTTTGAAGCCTCACAGTTGAAATTGTGATACTCCTCTTTGTGATATGACATTGTAGAGGTGGTCGCATGCCTTGACTGTTGCATGCTATGCTTCAAAGCCTCACAATCAGAACTGTGGCACACCTCTTTGATAACATGGCTTTATAGAGGCGGGCACATGCTTTTGAGGGTTACATGATATGCTTTGAAGCCTCACAGCTGAAACTGTGGGACACCTCTTTAATATATGGCTTTGTAGAGGCCGGCGCATGCTTTGAAGTGCATGCTTTGCTTCGAAGCCTCACAGTAGGAACTGTGGTACATCTCTTTGTGATATGGCTTTGAAGAGGCGGGTGCATGCTTTGAAGTACATGCTCTGCTTCGAAACCTCACAGCCGGAACTGTGGTACACCTCTTTGATAGATGGCCTTGTAGAGGCGGGCGCATGCTTTGAAGTGCATGCTTTGCTTCGACGTCTCATAGTCGCAACAAAGTACACCTTGATTAGGGAGGACACGTCAAAGGGGTGGTGTCCTCTCACTGGGGGCTTGTGAAGAAGGATGTAGTAGAGGATGTACAAGAGGGTGTCATGCGGTAACCCCATGGAAACATGTAGAAACATGAATCAGTTTATAGTCATGCAAATGGACTATATGTTGCGCAGTTTAACATCTTGCTATAGGGACGTTTTCACATTTTTACTCGTGATGACCCGTAGTGGAGGATCAACACATCCATCATTTGAGAGTGAGTGCCCCAAAGGGTTTTCACCACACCCCCTTTATTTTGGCAATCTTGCCCATAGTGTCCTTGAGGGTTTTCGTTATGCATGTCTCTTTCTTTTTGACTTATTTTGTCCATGGTTGCCTTAGGGGCTGTACACCATGTCTGCTACTCATTTTTTTTGACATTTTTTCCTATGAAGCCCTTGCAGGTTTTGTCATGTTTGCCTTCTTTCTTTCTTTTTCGGAGGCATGTTTAAGGTCATGCCACCATCACCATCAATTTGGCGTGTTTTAAGGTCATCCGCCGAGACCTGAGAGCTTGTCTAAGGTCATGCCTCTGAGACCGTCTGTTGTGCAGTTTAACGTCATGTCACTAAGACGTTTGCTATAGTTTATGGTCATGTAGCTTGGACGGGGCAACTTAAGGTCATGCAACTAGACCTCTGTTACAGTTTAAGGTCGTATAGTTTGGACCATGCAGTTTAGGGTCATGCATCTAGACCGTGGCTATACAGTTTAAGGTCATGCAGTACGGACCAGAGTGTGGAATCATTTTGTTAATTCAATCTCCCCATTATTTATGAGATTCTGGATAATGTCTCCAATGACAAGACACTCCTCAGTCTTGTGACCAAGTGACATATGGTATTGGCAACAATTTGGCTCGTCATTTGTAACGATCCAAAATTTTCCCCGCCAGTTAGAAGGCATAGAGAGATAGGGAATTTGAGGTAGAGTCAACGTCGGGTTGATTTGTGTAAAGAGGTCAGTGCCTGTTGGAAGAGCCAGCGTCGGGTAAGTTGGAGAAGAGGCCAGCGCCAGTTGGAAAAGCCAGGGCCATGTGAATTTGTTTGAAGAGGCTAGCATCGGTTGGATGAGCCAGCGCCAGGTGGATTTGTGTGAAGAGGCCAGCATCAATTGGAAGAGCCAGCGCAGGGTGGATTTGTGTGAGGAGGTCAGCGCTAGGTGAGTTGGAGAAGAGGCCAGCAACGGTTGGAAGAGTCAGCGCCGGATGAGTTAGAGAAGAGGCCAGCACTAGTTGGAAGAGCCAGCGCCCGGTGCATTTGTGTGCCGCATCGGTTGTGTCTCTGACATGCATGAGTTGTTTATGCCACTTATTATATGCATGCTAATTGAGTGCCACTTGTTCAGATTTTACAGTCTTTTGGTGACACTTGGCCAGCCACCTCAACCCAAGAATACTTAAGCCCCCTTCCTCACCCGTTCCACTCATTCTTACTTCATTTCTCTCTCTCTAAGATACAAGGTGGGAACAAGTGACTGTTGGTGGGCAGCCATAGTTGGGTGGGTGAGAACTGTAAGGAGAGGGGTGGAGAAGACACCATTGCTGTTTAGGTAAGTGGATCCATCACCATTGCATGATAGTCGTAAGGATGTATGGAATTTATGCATGCAAAATGAGAATGAAAGTGTATGTGATGTAAGAAAATCCTTACGCATTTTTATTTAGAAATTGGGGTTTTTGTTCTATGATAATGGTGAATATCAAAAATAAATGCATGATTCTTAGATTATTTAAGAAATGCATGCTATGCATGATTTTGTGTGTGTTCACATTGCAATAGAAGGGTTGTTATTATGTGCCTCACGATGAAATAAAGATCTTGGAATATATACTTGAGACATGTTGTATGCCACTGTGAAATTCTAGAAGTTTGTATGTTCTTGTAAGAGGCTTTTAAACAGTCAAATGGGGTTTGATTGACTTTAAATCATCCCCATTGGAAAGATATATGAGTCTAGTAAAATGTTTGCTTCTACCCATTGCTGAAACTCTTTACAAATGTGAAGTTATATTTCAAAATGAGAAGGTATATCACTATTGACTGTTTTCCTGGATTTTTCATCCATGGCTTGAAATTGATATCAAATCAATCGCCATGCCAAGCCCCCACTAGAAAACAATCATCTTTCGATCAAACGGGCATAAGAACAACCCTGGATCAATCATGAAAGATCACAAAGTTCTCGGGCAGCAACATGGACTGTTATGAAATTCCACACATTGTTAGGCAGAGGCAAACAATCCTTTTGCACCCATATTTAGAAGTTCTTTTAATTCAATAAAATTGTAATTATCTTCAATTTTAGGTAGTTTTTGGGCATCTACCCATCTTTGGGCCTAATTCTATATAAGCATGCAAAGCCAAATTGTAAAACACCCTTGGGTTCATTCTTAAATATTCAATAAAGACTTCATTTTTGCTTAAGCTCGTGGGTGCATCTTAGAGAGAGAAGAGAGAGAAGAAAAGGCTTAATACCCTTCTATAAGATAATTTTCTCTCTCCTCCCCTCTTTCTCTTTTCCCTCTTTCTCTCTCCTACTCTCTTTCTCTCTCTTCCCCTCATTTTCTCTCCTTCCCTCTCTCCTCATTTCTCTCTCTTCTTCTCATCTTTATCTCTCCCTTTCTCTCTCTTCTTGCTCAACTTTATCTCTCCCTTTCTCTCTCTTCTTACTCAACTTTATCTCTCCCTTTCTCTCTCCTCCTACTCATCTCATCTTTATCTCTCTTTTTCTCTCTCGTCTTTTCATCTCTATCTTCCTTTCTCTCTCCTATTTCTCAAATCTATATCTCTCTCTCCTCTTTCTCATCTTTATCACTCTTTCTCTCTCATCTTTCTTATCTCTATCTCTTTTTATCTCTCCTCTATCTCATCTCTATCTCTCTCTTCGCTAGCACAGTCAGTGAAGCCTAGCGTTGACTGTATCTTCTCTCTCTTCTCTATTTAATACAGTCGGTAAAGACTAGCACCGACTGCATCTTCTCTCTCTTTTCTATCTAGTACAGTCGACGAAGCCTAGTGCCGACTGCATCTTCACTCTCTTCTCTGTCTAATACAGTCGGCGAAGCTTAGCGTCGACTGCTTCTTCTCTCTCTTCTCATTCCAACCCAGCCAGTGATGCTCAACGTCAACTGTGTCTTCTCTCTCCTCTCTTCTTAAACACTACCGACAAAGCCTACCACCAATTGTGTCCTTTTTCTCTCTTCTCATTCCAATGCAGCTAGCGATGCCCAGCGCCAACTGTGTATTCTCTCTCCTCATTTCTTAAACACAACCGATGAAGCTTAATGCCGATTGTGTCTTTCACCCTCTTTTCTCCTTCATTCTCTCTTCTCTCACACTATTTTCCTTCTTTCTTTCTCTTATTCTCTTTCTTTCTCTTCTCTTTCTTAATCTCTTACTTCTTACTCTCTCTTCATGATTTTCATTCTTTATGTTATCCTTTCATTTGATTAAGAAGGGTTGAGATTAACCTCATATGGTAGTCTTGTCGCCTAGCTGTAATGTTGTCGTGCAAGAATTACTGCGCCCACTTTATCGACACGACAAACTAACCATCATGTCTAGCTAGTCAGTATCGGTATCGATGTCTAATAGTAATCTTGTTGAGCCTGTTTGAGTTATCGAGCCCGTTTTACTACCACGTCAGACCAATTACCTACCAGCTTAGTCATTGTGTTGATCTCCATGCCTGGTCAAATTCTTCTTCTCTCCATCTTTCTTCTCTCGTTCTTTCCTTCTTCTTTTGAATGTGCACACCTGTGTACGTTCAACCAAAAGGCCAAGTGAGGTCCACTGACCCACCTGTCTTACAACCTTTGTCAATTTTGACCCACCTTTAAACGTGATAGAGGTCTGCAAATTTTGACTAAGGAAGTGACCAAGGCAATCACAATAATCAGTTCTGATGACCCTCTTTGCCTGAATCCCTTCTACCCTCTTCAGATGACGAAGCTTGAAGAAGAAGGCCATGCCCCCAGCACTATAGTTAGTGTCATAGAAGATGACCCAGCCACTCAGCAGCCACGGTCCTAAGACTGTTGAGAACCGGTGCGATCAGCGTACAAGAATCGAGTTTAGTCAGGGCATGCTGGCCCCTTACTGACCGATCTACCATGCATGACCCATCAAGCACGCAAGCCCTCAGTTGCAACTAATGCTGACCTCCATAGAGAAACAGTCAGTGTAACGGTCGTAAGCATGCCTGGTGACGCCCAGGAAGAGCACATGAACAAGTTTGAGGATATGATGCACGCGATGATGGAAAAGATCGATCGTATAGATGTCGCATGTCAATCAGCTAACCACGAGGTTAGTTCTCATCACTCAAATGGTGCACCTCCAAGGTAGCCCCCGCCCTCTGCCTTTCAAGACAATTTTGTCCCTCACCCCGTCTCTCAGGCAGACATTGATGCTATGGTGAACCATAGCCTAAAGAACAGACAAATCCCAGGGATACAAGGTGTGACGCCTTACCAAAGGTTGTACCCTTCATACATTGATCAGGTCCTGTTTCCCTCAGATTATAAGAAAGGGAAGTTTCCTCTATTCAACGGAACCACATCCCCGAACCTGCATATTGCCCACTTCCAAGAAGCATGTCGAGAAACAGCAGCTGACAGAAGACTTCTTCTCTGTCAGTTTGTTGAAACCCTTGACGACCCAGCTTTTTAGTGGTACGTTCGACTCCCTTCAAACTCAGTAGATACATGTGAGGAAATGGAAAAATTGTTCTATGAACACTTCTATGAGGTCAAGAGAGAGGTTCAAACCATCAAACTTCTCACCTTGATTGAAGACCCCGATGAACTCATAGACCAATTCATATCAAGATGGAGAAATTTGGCTGCTCGCCATCCTAATCCTATGCCCTAGAAGGAAGCAGTCCAAACTTGCATGCGGAACATGCTATTCGAGATCACTCCACATGTCGAGGCCTCTAATCCGACCTCCCTGTCATAATTGATCTCTAAATCTGTTCGCATAGAAAGTCTATCATGCCACCAAGGCGGGCCATGACAACCGTCTGCAAGCTCAGCGAACAATCAGGGCAATGGTAATCCTTGGACTAACACTCGGAGCAACTAACAAAAAGGAGTAATCAGTGCAACCGTCATGGCACTAATCCAAAGAAGGCTCCCTCCCAAACTTTGGATCTCTCCAAAGGGATGAGCACAGCGAAAACGACACCTCAAGCAGGCAAGCAACAACAGTCATACAACCGAGTACCCCCGCAAGCCAACCTTGATCGGGGTGATTATTTCAGCAAGCATTGGAACAAGGTCTACCCCTTTGAGAAGGAATGAGTCTCCGCGTTGTTTCGATTATTATTGGAACAAAATATGATTCAGCATCCAGAAGCCAAGTTCCCAGAGCAAGCTGGCCTTGACACTCCGATGAATTATTGTGCTTACCATCGAAGGATCAATCGTCCAACAGATGACTACTACACACTGAAAGATATAATCGAGGCCTTGGTTCAGAAGGATCGGATAAAGCTTGAAGACTTAAAGAAGGCCTTGGGGATAGCTGAAGCCTCCCATGCAGTAACCGTTGCAGAAGAAGATGAAGCCCCTGACATCCTTCATGCCTTCTTTGTAATAATGCTTCACGAAGGCATAATCACACTGAAGCAGGCAAGGTAACCCCAACACCTTACTAAGGGGACCAAGGACTGATTTTCAAGGCTAAAGATGCTTGCTCGAAGAAGTAGGAGCAGGCAAGAGTAGGTTTGACTCATGAGAAGGCTTGAGTCAAGGGCGAGGGGCTGTCTCTGACGACGACACGTGTGCCCCTAGTAAAGAAGGGTCACGGGTGACCTGGGGCTCAGCTCGGGCTCGAGCAAGTGGTCGGGCCTTAGGAGGCTGAGAACTACGAGCAGGTGTTTGTAAGAGAATAGGTGGAGGCCTGCCCCTCACAGGGTGTGCTTGTGTGTGCAAAGTAGGAGGACGAGGAGGTCGTCTCCTGTTTACTCGGCTTGGCGCAGCAATGGTGTTTCCCCGAGCGGTAGGATGCATATGAATTACGTGCGCAGGAAGGTTCGATCCTAGACACGGACTCGAGGTAACAAAAGGGTTGCCCCGAGGTGTGACTCGAGTGGGTAACCCACGAGCCTTGTTGTCTGTGTATGAAGTGGAGACCATAGGGCCTCCATCTCTATGTGTCAAGCCCCTAGGGATAAAGACTCGTGGTGGTGCAGGAATATGAGGGGTAGCCTTTCGGCGACCCACAGAAGCAATGGCAACTTGCTTGCCTTTTACAGAAAGGGATTGGGCGGCCTTCTGACGTACCTCAGGAATACGACCGACAAGTGACTTGCCGGTGGCTGGGTGCATGCTGCGTGTCGCAACAAAAGTGTTGCCGATACAAGGTGCCTTGGTGGAGTTTCCACTAGAGCGAGGAGATTGGGAGTGAGGGACTTTTAAATCCCATCTCACAACAGTCCAGGTTAAGACCAGAGAACTAGACAAGGGGTATTTGCTCAAAAGGATGATTAGGAGCGAAGTTGAGGGAACTTGTTCCCTAGGGACACTTGCGAATGCAGGGATAAGAAAATCCCTTATTTGGATGAATGGGTTATAGAACCTGCAAGCCATAAGTGGAGTGTAAAAATAGAAATAAAGGGGGAAACTTAGCCAAACAAGTACGATCCAACTAAGAGGTAGTAAGTCCCCAGAGGAGTCGCCAAGCTGGTCAAGTGTCTCGATCTTGCCATCCAGATTTAGATGATCAAGCAGCACGCGTCTCGCGTTTCAGGGGAGACCGGGACTTTTGAATTGCTCTCTAGGGAATCTTGTTCGAGAACAAGGGCAAGTATTACCAACCAATGAGAGTGGAATTTAAGGTAAGTTTAGAACTTACTCAGACTGGCTCATATGGGCGCCCTCTTAGATGACGAAGAAAGGCCCCCAGTAATAAAACTAGTTTGGAATCGCCTCCCTTGGCTTGTATTCTCCTGTTTTCTGCAATCACACATATATGGCAAAGGTTATAAGACAAGTGGGTCAGTGGACCTCACCTGGCCTTTTGGGTGTACGTACACAGGCATGCACATTCAAAAGAAGAAGGAAAGAATGAGAGAAGAAAGATGGGGAAAGAAGAATTTGACTAGGCAGAGAGGTCAACACAGTGACTAAGCTGGTGAGTAATTGGCCTGATGTGGTAGTAAAACGGGCTCGATAACTCAGACCGGCTCAACAGGATTACTACTAGATGTCAATATCGATACTGACTAGTTAGACACGATGGTTAGTCTGTCATGGCGATAAAGTGAGCGCAATAATTCTAGAACAACAACATTATGTCTAGACGACAAGACTACCATAAGAGGCTAACCTCAACCCTTCGTAATCAAACGAAAGGATAACAGATAGAATAAAAATCATAAAGAGAGAATAAGAAGTAAGAGAATAAGAAAGAGAAGAGAAAGAAAGTGAGGAAGAGACAGAAAGAAGGAGAAGAATGTGAGAGAAGAGAGAAGGAAGGACAAAAGAGGGTGAAAAACACAATCGTCGCTAGGCATCGTTGGCTATGTTGGAAGGAGAAGAGAAGAAAAGAAACAATCAGCACTAGGCATCGTCGGTTGGGTTGGAAAGAGAAGAGAGAGACGGATACGGTCGGTGCTTAAAATCGTTGGTTGTGTTTAAGAAGTGAGGAGAGAGAAGACACAATCGACGCTGGGCATCACCGACTGGGTTAGAGAGAGAAGAGAGAAAAAGGACACAGTCGGTGCTAGGCTTCACCGGCTGTACTAATCAAAGAAGAGAGAGAAGATGCAGTCGGTGCTAAGCTACATCTATTCTTTTAAATAGAGAAGAGAGAGAAGATGCAGTCGGTGTTAGGCTTCACCGACTGTTTTAAACAGAGAAGAGAGAGAAGATGCAGTCAGCTTAAGCTTTGTCGACTATATTAGATAGAGAAGAGAGAGAAGATGCAATCGGTGCTAGGCTTCATCGACTGTATTAGACAGAGAAGAGAGAAAAGATGCAGTTGGCATTAAGTTTCACCGACCGTATTAGATAGACAAGAGAGAGAAGATGCAGTCGGTGCTAGGCTTCGTCGACTGTATTCAATAGAGGAGAGAGAAGATGAGTCGACACTAGGCTTCATTGACTGTATTAGATAGAGAAGAGAGAGAAGATACAATCGATGTTAAGCGTCACCAACTGTATTAAGAAAAGGGAAGAGAGAAGATACAATCGGCACTAGTATCACCGACTGTGTTTAGAGGAAGTGAAGAAAAAGGACACAGTAGGCGCTAGCATCACTGCATGTGTTTAGAAGGAAAGCGCGAAGAGAGATACAGATGAGAAGAAGAAAGAGAGATAGGGATGAGAAAGAGGAGAGAGATAGAGATGAGCAAGAGGAGAGAGAAAGGGAGAGATAGAGAGAAGAAAAAGAAAGAGAAATGAGAATAGAGAGGAGGAGAGAGAAAATTACCTAATCGAAGGGTACCAGCCCTTTTCTTCTCTCTCCTCTCTCTCTCTCTCCAAGATGCACCCACGAGCTTAAGAAAAAATGAAGTCTTTATTGATTGATTGAAGAAATGAATCCAAGCTCTTTTACAATTTGGCTTTGCATGCTATACCGAAATGGGCCCAAATATAGGTGGACACCCAAAAACTACCTAAAATTGAAGATACTTACAATTTTATTGAATTAAAATAAATTCTAAAAATTAGTGCAAAAGGATTGTTTTTCCCCCGCCTAATAAGGTGTGGAATTTCAAAACAGTCCCTATTGCCACCCCGAGAACTTGTGTGATATTTCATGACTGATCCAGGGTTGTTCTGATACCCGTTTGATCGTAATATGATTATTTTCTTGTAGAGGTCAGCATGGAGATTGATTTGATACCAATTTTGAGCCATGAATATCTTTAAGCCATGATCATGAGACTTGAATTTTGGTTGAATCTTGAAAACTTTGGATAGATAATGTGCTCGTTTCTTGATGTTTTTTCTTCAATTTGTTCATTGAATCATAATGAGTATGATTTCATGATCACGTTGCAACAAATGCAACTCGATTTTGTGTCCGAATGAAGATTTAGTCATCTTGAATTTTTGGCTGAAATCTTGAAATTCGGCAGCCGAAATTTATAGGAGATTCGACGCCTTTGTGTGTGAACTCCAACTATTCATCATACATGGGGTTTGGGCCAGACATAGCCACAAGCCGTACGCACATAATGCAATTGGTTTCATGCCGATCGGGTATGTGAGCGTCGTGATTTGGTCACCGAAGTGGGGTGCGTTATTGCTGAACTTTCTGCAACTCTTCTTTTTAGATCAGCAACTTCCCTCTAGTTTTTCTCCCTGCTCAGGCATCATCACGAGGCACGCCATATATCGAATCACTCATCTTGATGAGACGAACACGCTCACAAAATTTGAGCGCAATCTGACTCCCAACAAGTGAGATATAGGCTCCGAAAGTCTTACCCATGATTGTAAAAATAGCCACTTGTAATGGTGTTTTGGTGTAAAATGACCACACAGGAATAGTAAGCGGCCCACCCCTTTTCGTTATTTAACCCATAACTTTGGCTTGCAGTGCCCGATTAAGCGAAAACTTGAACCGTACGGGTTTTCAACCGTATCGGATCCAATGGCAGTGGTCCCGCAGCAATTTAATGCACCGAAAATATAGTTCTAGTTACGGGGTCCACTTCAGCGTTCTAGAGGTAAAGTTTTCTGAAATTGTTTAATTGTGTTCATTGCCTTAGACATGTCTGATCGTGATGAAACTTGGTGAATAGACTTTTGGAATACTGATGAAGATCTTTACCAATTCTGGAGTCATTCTGAGACTGTCGCAATTTCCATTGTTTGTAGGCTTTATTGATCTGCTTCCTCTTATTTCGCATCGAAGACTAAGGTACTTAAAAATGCATTCAAGCACCCATGTGCCTTGCCCATGGAACCGAGAATCACTGGTACCAGTACCATTAGATATGGGGGCACAAGCTGAGCGAATGCTATTGGTTCGAAGCCATAGTCACAAAGAAAGTGCAAAGAGGTCACATTGCCTACACCGTCGTGGAAAGACACCCACAAGTCAGTGACCCCATCCAGAAGAAAGCCTCAGTGCAGATTTCTAGTGTTGATGCCTTCGATCCTACTAACTCGACTTTCCAGCCATGGAGGGTCTATCAAAGGCGGAGCAGACTCAAGTCCTTACAGCGAGAGTAGTTCGTCAAGCTTAGACCACTCACAAATGTAGCAAGATGAACCAATCACCTCCAAAGGAAACCAAGAGGAGACGAGCAACAAGCGCTGCTCGTCGAAGGAAAAAGATTCCTCAACCGTCAGT
The DNA here is from genome assembly GCF_000471905.2 of Amborella trichopoda. The sequence goes on from NW_006497159.1 coordinate 1,578,706, forward strand.
CGAGTAAGAATTTCTCAAGCCTCTTCCTCCATTGCCGACCTTACAGGACTTCATCCCCGGTGCGATCATCCTTCCTCCCTAATCTCATCAAGAGGACATCCCTGGGCCATCTTTACTAGGGGCACATCTAATAAGGGTGACAATATTAAAAGCACCTCCCAACTGTCAGAGCAGGGGAAAGACCCAAAAGATCCCCCGCACACGTCCAACCCTGGTGATGATGTAAAAAGCTGCCCAAATCAGCTCGATGAGGGGAGTGACCCTAAAAGTCCCTCACTTACTAACCCCTCTCCTTCCTCTTCCTCTTCCTCTTCTTCTTCTTCTTCCTCCTCTTCTTTTATGTTTCCTATAGGTACAACCTGGGAATTTCCAGACTTCGAGGCCCTTAATAGAGAACTTGAAGGAACAAACATAAGCAGGACGCACCAGAGATGGCTGAGAAAGACGCAGGCCTAGGCGGCTGGATTTTTGACAATCACTGACGCCTTAGCAGCTCGATCCAAGTCAGAGCCAGCTTATTCCACAACTAATCGTAGGAAGTCAAAGTCAAAGAAACCCATTGGCCCTCTGAACCCGACTTTGAGTAGAGGCTGAGAGAATCGAGAGGACTGAGCTTCTTTTCTCAGAAAGTCTGTCACATGGTGCAAATCTCAAAAGAATCACCTAGCAAGGGGAAAATGAGCCTGAGATTGGGGAAACTGCTGCAACCTCCACCTCAGAAGCCAAAGGTCCTGAAGTTTTCTTGTCTACCACTCCTTCTTCACCCAAATTCCCTAAACAATCTACCCATCCTCAAGAGCCCTGGGATCCTTCCTCGTCCAAATACCCCAAACAATCCACCCCTCCTCAAATTCCCTGGGATGCCTCTGGTCCCATATGTGCAACAACCTCTTGAGCCTCAATCTCAAACCTCCACTCCATTAAAACAAATCCCTTCCTCCCAAACGACCCATACCAAGCTGGTTGTGCAACCAAGCTAGCTAGCTGAGCAAAATAAACTCCCTCCGTCTAAACCTGACCCTCAACCTACCATATTACCTAGACCTGTGGTGGATACAGGGAAACATCGAGAAGGTCCTCATGAGGCACTGATAGTCTGCACAATCACCGAATCACAAGCTTCCCAGGTACCTCAAAGTGAATCCACTCAACTGGATACATTGGCCCCGCTCGAAGTTGATCTTTTTATCAGCAAATAAGATGAGGATGCAAGAGCCATGTTCCATAACAAAGCCTGACCAAAAGAAGAAATGTTAGGAGTATGGGTATCTTCACTACATTTTAACGAGAAGTCCTCCGAAGCCAATGATGGAGAGTTGCAGGAAGGTTCTTGGGCCTTCATCAGCCCCAGATGAACCAGCTGAAATGCACTTTTGGCGCTCGTTGAGGAAAGTTCTTGGGGTTCATTGTTAGACATCGATGGTTGAAAGTTGAGCCAGTCAAGGTCAAGGCAATCCAGGGAATGCCGCCACTAACTACATTGCAAGAGCTGCAGTCCCTCCAAGTGCAACTGGCTTATATCTGCAGGTTCATCTTGAACGTATCAAGTCGCTATAAGCCTTTTACTCACCTCTTAAAGAAGTATACCCCATTCATCTGGGATGAAGCATGTCAGGCGGCCCTTGATGTCATCTAGGAGTATCAATGCTCTTTACACCGATGTTGGGAAAACCTCTCATCTGTTACGTGACCACTCTGGATAAGTTACTCGAGGCGCTATTAGCGCAGAGTAATGACAAGGGGAAAGAGACCGTGCTATACTATCTCAGCTGCAGAATGCAAGGGGCCGATAAGAATTATCCCACTATCGAAAAGATGTGCCTGGCCTTAATCTTCGCGGTACAAAAGCTTCATCACTTTTGTTCGGTCATGAAGTAAAGCTTATATCAAAAGAAGACCTTGTAAAATTTCTCATGACACGCCAATGCTTGTCAAGACGCCTTGCTAAGTGGGCATTATTACTAATGGAATTCAATATCACATATGTTCCACCAAAGGCCATCAAGGGTCAAGCTTTGGCTAATTTTTTCGCAACATATCCAGTACCGACATAATCTCCTTTATCGAGCAACCTCCCTGACAAAGAAGTATTATGTGCGGAACTTGCTCACGCCTGGGAGATGTACTTCGACGGAGCATTCCAATTTGATCATGGCCGGAGTGGTATTCATGACCACGAAAGGAGGAATACTTTCTTTATCCTCCTCTCTCGCCGAAGCTGGTTCCTATAACGAGGCAGAGTATCAGGCCCTTATAATTGGGTTGGAGATAGCCTTTGATTTAGACTTCGAGTAAATCAATATCTACAGTGATTGTGAGTTGGTAATACGGTAGCTTAAGGGGATCTATGACGTGAGAAAGGACACTCTTAAACCTTTCCATGATACCGCAAAATCGTATATGGCTCAATTTGATGATGTATCCTTGAGTCATATCCCCAGGAGATTAAACTCGCAGGCTGATGCACTCACGAAGCTCGGGGCTACTATTCAATTGTCCTCACTAGGGCCCAAGCCTGTTTGGGTAGCAGAGTGGAGACATATTGAACTAAGAACCGAAGTAGATGCAGATGATGAAAGAATCCTCTTTCCTAAGTGCCCACCTTGTTCATTTGGGGCACTTCTATCAAGTAAAGAAGTTACAAAGGCCGAGCAGGAAATAGCACAAAGTCAAGGAGTTGACGTTTAGAAACAGGAACCGGGGTTCTTCGACCCAATATGTGTAGAAATCGAGCGGGTGGAAGATTGGAGAGAGCCCATCATCAATTTTATAAACGCACGATAGATTGCCTAAACATCGTGCCGAGCGCCATAATGTGTGTCGAATGTCTACCAAGTACACCCTCCTTGAAGGAGATCCTTTATTCAAATGATCTTTTGACGGTATTCTTCTTAGAGATGTAGATGCACAAGATGTAAATAAGGTGTTGAAAGAAGTACACTCAGGCATCTGTGGATTGCATCAGTCCGTCCCTAAGCTATGAATGGATACGTAGATTAGGATATTATTAGGCTACGATAGTTGTTGATTCCTTAAACTACTCTAAGAGGTGCCAGGTGTGCCAAATGCACTCGAGCGTTATTCATCAGCCTCTAGAGCCCCTACACCTTATGATGGCATCATGGCCCTTTTCACAATGGGGTATGGACATCGTAGGACCTATTGATCCTCTGTCTGCAATGGGTCATGTCTTTATTCTAGCGGCAACGGACTATTTCTCCAAATGGGCTGAAGCAGTCCCACTGAAGTAAGTTCCTAAGGCTACAGCGGCGAACGTCATGCGGCATCACATCATATATTGGTTTGGGGTGCCTGACCCGATTATATCTGACAATGGCCCTCAATTCGGAAGTCATCATATTGATCGCTTGGTTAACCAGTTTATTTTCGAGTGGAAGTACTCAACCATGTACCACCCTCGGGCGAACGGCATAGCTAAGGCTTTCAATAAAACTTTATTTTAAGGAAGTCAGTATCAAAGACGAAAATAATTGGCATGAAAAGCTTCTTGAAGCACTGTGGGTCTATCGAACCACCACAAGCATGCCACTGATTCCACTCCTTATTCCCTAGTTTATGGGGGTGAAGCAATTTTGCCCCTTGAGATTCAACTCCCCTTGCTACGTCTCACTATACATCAAGGACTAACTAAAGACGAGAGAGTCAAGCTTCGTTATCAAGAATTGGATGAACTTGACGAAAAGAGGCTCGAAGCTT
>NW_006497159.1:1583232-1593278 GCF_000471905.2 Amborella trichopoda
GGTCGATCGTTATGCTTGGGTAGTGCAAAGGGAAGTTTAAACCTAAATGGGAAGGCCCCTTTATAGTCAAGAAAGTCTCACTAAATGGGGCTTACATATTGGCACATCCTGATGGGGAGGAGGCTATGCCTCCCATCAATGGGCGATACCTAAAGAAGTATTATCATTGATACGCTCCCAAAAGACTTAATATGCTATAAAAAGGAAGTAAGAATAAAAAAAAGGAAAAAAGGAAGGGAAAGAAAAAAAGCAAGACAGTTCAAAAAAAGTTTTGCATTAGAAGGAATTACAAGCCAAAAAGCCCATTATTAGGGAGGTTCCAAATCTATCATCCAGTGTTGCTCTCGCATTAGAAGAAAAGAGAGTAGCTACACCAGAGTGTCGCTCTTGCATCTGAGGAAAAGAGGATGGTTACAGGCCAAAAATTTTCTCTCACATCAAAAGAAAAGAGAGTAGCTGCGTCAAAGTGTCGCTCTTGCATCTAAGGAAAAGAGGATGGTTACAAGCCAAAAAGAGCTCTCACAGTAAAAGAAGGCAGAAGGGTTTTAGATCGAGTTTATTAGACATACAAAGTAGACCCTTTTGGCAAGGAACTGGCCTATGATGGAGAGCACGCCCTCTTCACAGTGAGTATTCTTCCACAGAACAATGTGGAGTTCACAGTTGTGCTGGAGGACTTGGCTTCAAATAGATTTCACAAGCCTGGCCCTACCATTGGTCACCACCTTTTTCCTACTCAAGTCATCACCGTGTGTGATCATCACCACGCATGATTTAGTGCCATGCGTAATCATCGCCGCACGTGACTCAGCGCTGTGTGTGACCATCGACGCTATGACTTAGCGTTGTGCGTGATCATCGCCGCGCATGACTCAACACCGTGTGTGGTCCTCATGGCGGATGACTCATGTCTTGCGCAATCATCGCCGCACGCAACTCATAGCCGAGCATGACCACAACCGGGCACGATGAGAGCCATGTGCAACCTATCGCCGCGAGTGTTGGCCTGTGAACGATCAGATGCCCTGTGACCCTTCATCCCCCCATCAACTATTCAACTCCGTGTGACGCTTCAGTTCCCGTGACCCTTCGGTTGCCTATTACCCTTTGTCTCCCTAGCGACCATCCACCTTCCCCGAGACCTCTTGTCTCCCCTTTGCACCTGTTCACAATCTCGTGACCTCTCATCTTCTCGCCGGGAAACTTCCCCACTCGTTGGGAACCCACTAGCAAACCTTTTCCCTTCCTCCACAACACTGGAAACCACCTAAAAACTGTCGGAAGCTTGCGACAAGCCTCTGTTACTGCCTCGGTCCTTGTTTTTTCACTCCTCTGGTATCCCAAGACCCCTTCCATAACTCCTATGGCTTTTCTAACAAGACACCGGCAGCAGCGATCCCTGCTAATGCCTCTGTGTTCCCTGAGTAACCTTGTCAGTGCTCCCTCTTCCCAGCCGAAACCTTCTCTTTCTTACCGGACTTCCAGTAATTTCCTTTGAGTCTCATGTTCTTGCCGGAATCCTCACCGAGGAGTTTCCCTCGCTCACTGCTAAAGCCCACTAACGTTTTTCCTTCGGTAAAATGGTGAAAAAGGGTTTTAACCCCCTTATATGGCTGATGTGCCCTTGAAGTGCCCCGAGCAAATTGAAACTGTCAGATAGGTCCTCTAAGGCCAAACATCGATGGGCCGAACGAGTCGGGCTCAGGCTTGAAGCCCAAACATAGGTCACCGTCACCCATGTAGTGGAAAGCATCAAAAGGCGATGGGCTGGACCAGGTCGGGCTTAGGCCCGAAGCCCAAACACAGGTTACCACTGCCCATGAAACCCCAACCATCAAATGTCAAAAGAATCAGGACAGGGTCCGGCTCATGCCCGAGGCTTGAACTGTGACTAACGCTGCATGCAACTAACGATGTTGTAACTAACGCCACACGTGAAAATCATTCAATGTCATTTGTGCAATCATCTCTCATGCTAGCACTGCGTGTGTTAGAACCGCCCATGCAAGCGCCGCGTGTGTTACCATCGTCCATGCTAACACCGTGTGTGTTATTGATGCCCACGCTAGCACTGTGAATGTCTGAGCCTGGCTACCACTGTGTGTGTATTACCACTACCCCAGTAGAGTTACACTTGTGCCCCAGCCTCTCATCCTCAGTGGAGTTATGAGCATGCCACTGACCTTCATCCTCAGGGAGTCACACTCACCCTTAATCCTTAGTTAAGGTTCGCTTCCGTTTGCCACCCCTCGTCGGGCCACCATCTCCATCCGAGCCCTCTGCTTATGTATGGCCTCAACCATTTTCTCCCCAGGGAGTCGGATCGCCATTCCCCATGGAGCTTCACCTACATGGCGACCCACACAACGATCTAGATGCACGATCCTAAGCTGCATGTTCCAAATTATATGACCTTAAACTATAGCGAAGGTCTAGTTGCATGACCTCAAACTGCATGGTCCTAGTTACATGACTTTAAATTGCATAGCCATGATCCAAACTATATGACCTTAAACTATGGTGAAGATCTAGTTGCACGACCTCAAACTGCATGGTCCTAGCTACATGACTTTAAATTGCATAGCCATGGTCCAAACTATACAACCTTAAGTTGTAGCGAAGGTCCAATTGCACAACCTCAAACTGCACAGTCATGACTTTAAACTACATAGTCAAGGTCCAAACTATACTACCTTAAACTATAACGAAGGTCTAGTTGCACGACCTCAAACTGCACAGTCCTAGCTGCATGACTTTAAACTACATAGCCATGGTCCTAGTTGCATAACCCTAAACTGCATTGCCATGGTCCAAACTATACGACCAAAAACTGTAGCGAAGGTTTAGTTGTACGACCTCAAACTGCACGGTCCTAGCTGCATGACTTTAAATTGTATAGTGGTGGTCCCAGCTGGCTGACTGTAAATTGCATCGCCATGGTCCAAACTATATGACCCTTAAACTGTAGCGGAGGTTAAGGTGCACAATCTCAAATTGCATTGTCCTAGTTACATGACTTTAAACTGCATAGTCATGGTCCTAGCTGCATGACCTTAAACTACATCTCCATAGTCCAAACTAGACGGCCTTAAACTGTAGTGAAAGTCTAGATGCATGACCTTAAATTGCACGGTCTTAGCTATATAACTTTAACTGCATAACCACAGTCCAAGCTTTATGACCTTAAACTATAGTGCATGTCTCGGATGTATGACGTTAAACTACTTCGCACAGGTCCTGGAGGCAGGACTTTAAACACGGCCCCACACACGTGCACACGCCCTTTATCAATTCTTCAGTAAATCCATCTTCCTTCATTATCATTAATCATTCCCCAATGAGTCTCACTCGCACTCACAAACGGCGAGCCATCGCACCATCCATACTCGTCATCAGCTAGTGGGTCAGCATTATCCACCTTCCATACCAACACCATCCATCTTTCACAGGCAGCCTCGTGCAATCTGCAAAGTGAGTCAAACTACCACCGTACTCACTCCATGGTCTCCATAGACTGCCATCCATCTCCACCACAGTCCTGCTGTATGACCATAAAAACTATAGTGTACGTCCTGGCTTCATGACATTAAAAGGCTTCAAACAGGTCTCGAAGGCATGACCCTAAACACGCCTTCACAAAAAAAAAAAGGAAGAATAACTGGCATGGTGTATACTTCAACAAGGGAACGCTACGAGTAAAAATGATGGACGAGCATGTCATGAAACCATGAGTAAGAGAGTTCCGTGAAAATAAAAACCCCGACACGATGAAAACTCGAAAGGGCACTGTGAGTAAAAATGGAAGAATAAGGGAGGACGTGGCCATAAGGTCATGGGTAAAAGAGCCCTGAATAAAAGGAGGTTGATGAAAACTGTCTCTACGGCGCCACTTCCCAAGGCCAAGGGAAAACCCGCTAAGGGCACTTGGACTAATAAGTAGGTTGATGCGGCACACGCCTCATGGGCAGCTTCAGCAAGTATTCAGAAGAAAAATCCCTGGTGTATCCTTTGATATCAGAACTCAAAAATTAGAGCTTCAAGAAGAATCCAACAGTCTGAGTCTGTTCATGACAGAACCCAGAAGTCAGAAGAATCGTCAAGATGGCAGGTCAAGGTCCCAAGCTAAAGGACAGCATTCTCAACAAATTAACTAAAAAAAAAAATCAAAATGGCAAGCCAAAGATCTCCCCAAAGGCTCATAACTGTCAAGCCAGGTAAAGACTTCAGGGTGACGCCTCACCAAGAGGCCACCTCGCCAAAACCCCTCCCTAGTCGATAGGCTCATACTTTTGAGACAGGCCAATAAAAAGCCCCTGACTAGACTCGATAGGATGGGGCCCAGAGAGGTACACTGCTTGTCAAAAAGCAAACCTAGTGTAGCAGCACACACACCCACCAAGGGATCCTTGGCTGTTTATCCAAAATGTAGCCTCAAACGTGGACCACCATCAGAGAACACAAAAACCCTGACCGATTGGGAAGAAAGCTCTAAAGCAAGGCACTCGACTGCCAAACAAGCCTAGATTCTGACCAACTGGGTCTACAAGTTTTTGAAAGCCCTCAACTGTTGGAACCCGAAAAGAGCTCCTAACTTGGATGATGGACATTTCATGAGATGTCCCCCACCAGTAGCTCAAGTCTCTACTACCCTGAAGTCTCCATAGATGGATCTTCAATAAATGCATCCAAACGTCTGAGCATCCTAGTTACAACATTGTGTGGATATCTCCTCGACGTTCATGTGGTCCTATGGCTAAGAAGAAAAAAGTAATAAAGCATAAGGAAATTTTTTGAATGTTTTCCTTCCCACTTCTCTTGAAGCACAAAATTCGATGAGGCAAGCTGTTTGAAGACATTTTTCAGCACCTTGGGTCCGTAATGCAGAATAAAAGAGAAGACGGTCAATAAAGCCCTGACATACATTGTAATTTTTTACAGTCTCATAATTAATTCAGAATGAGTGAAAATATTCCTAAGCACTGCAAAATGCCACTTGCCAAGTTTTTTCGCAATCCGACATGTCTAAGGTAGTGCAGACCAAGAAACAATTTCCAAAAAAATCAGTCTCTTGCACCCTATAACTGGAACTCCATTTTCAGTGCGTCAAATGGTTGTGAGACTACTTTCATTTGATCCGATGTGGTTGAAAACTCCTAGAGGTCAGATTTCAGCTTAAATAGACCCTCAAGAACAAAGTTATGGGTAAACGACTGAAAGAGGAGAGGCCACACGCTATTCCCATACGCCCTCCCTACATCAATCTCCAATAAAGGACACTGGTTTGCACAGTCACGAGCAGTAAATTTGAAGACTCATATCTCACTCGTTACGAGTCAGATCGCACTCAACTTTTACGAGTGTGTTCATCTCATTAAGACGCGTATTTTGATATGTGGCACGACCCATGACAATGCCCGAGAAGGAAGAAAAACTCGAGAGAAGTTGCAATTCATGAAGACAGTTGCAGGAAAATCAGCAGTAGCACGACTCACTCGAGCGGTCATATCACGGCGCTCGCATGCCCGATCTACGCAACACCAGTTGCATTACGTGCGTAAGGTCCAGAGCTATGTCTGGTCCTAACCCTGCATATGATGAACGGTTGGATTGGAACATGAAGGCATCTAAGTTTCTGTAGATTCTGGCCATCGAAATTCAAGATTCTGGCCAAAAACCCAAGATGAAAAAATCTTCGTTCGGGCACTAAATCGAGCTGTATTTGCTGCAACGCGATCGTGACGGCATGCTAGGTGCAATTTAGAAAATAAATTAAAGAAATACATCAAGGAACGAGCGCACTACATATCTGAAGTTTTCAAGATTCATACAAATGTTAAGTTGCATGATCGTGGCCTAAAAACGCGCTCCGTGGCTCGAAGTTGGTTTCAAATCGATCGTCATGCCGATCCCAACGAGGAAGCAATCATCTTTCAGTCAAACGAGCACTGTAGCAACTCCAAATCGGCTTAGGAAAATCATGCATGTTCTAGGGCAGCAATACGGACTTATTTGGAATTCTATGTATTGTTGAGCAAGGGTAAAACCGTCATTTTGTACCCATTTTTTACATTTTATTTTAATTCAAATAAATTGTAATTTTCATCAATTAGGATAAATTTTGGGCATCCACCCATGTTTTGGGCCCAACCCTATAAATACATGTTAAACCCCATTATAAAGGGGGCTTCATTTTGATCAATAAAAATTGAGAGTTAGATTTGAGATCGAGGGTCATGTCCAAGAGAGAGAGAGAGAGAGAGGAGAGAGAAGAAAAGTATGAGATCCCTCAATGAAGGTAACTTTCTCTGTCCTCCTCTCTTCTTTCTCCTTTACCTTCTTTCTCTCTCCTCTTTTTCTTCTCTCTGCCTCAAACACACGGCAGTAACCATCATCGTGTGTGTCTCTCTCTTTCTATCTCTTCTCTTTTCATTCTCTTTCTTCCTCTTTCTGCCTCACTCTTCACTCTCAAAATACACGGCAGTGACCTTTCCACTTGGGTTCAATATTCCCTTTGCACCGCCCATGCATAACAATGGGCCTCTTGACGGCTAAAACTAGATCCCCACGGATGAATGAGCGTACTTTGACTGACTTGTCAAAGGCCCTCTTCATTCTCCCATGGTTGAGTTCAAGGTTCTGTTGAGCTTTTAATCTCTTTTCATCAAGTGCATCCAATTCTTGATACCAAAGTTTGACTCTCTCATCTTCAGTTATCCTTGATGTATATCAACACTCAGTAAAGGGATTTGAATTTCAAGGAGTAAAACTGCTTCACCCACATAGACTAGGGAATAAGGCGTGGAATCGGTGGCATTTTGCGTGGTAGTGCGATAAGCCCACAAGGCTTCGAGAAGTTTCTCATGCCAGCTCTTCTTCATCTTCGATACTGATTTCCTTAAAACATTACACAGGGTCTTATTGAAAGCCTCAGCTAATACGTTGGCTCGAGGGTGATACATAGTTGAGTACCTCCACTCGAAACCGAACTGGTTAACCAAGCGATCAATTTGATGACTTCTGAACTGAGGGCCGTTGTCAGATGTAATCCGGTCAGGAACTCAAAACTGATTTATGATGTGATGTCGCACGAAATTAGCCACCTAGGTCCCAGGAACTTTCTTGAGTGAGACCGCCTCAGCCCACTTAGAGAAATAATATGTTGCAGCTAGAATAAAGACATGACCCATTGCCGAAGGAGGGTCAATAGGCCCTATAATGTCCACACCCCATTGTGAGAAGGGCCATGATGCCACTATAGGGTGTAAGGGCTCTAGAGGCTGATGAACAAGGCTCGAGTGTATTTGGCACACCTGGCACTTCTTAGCGTAGTTTAAGGAGTCATCAATCATCGAAGGCCAACAGTACCCCAATCTGCATATCTGTTCATAGAGCTTATGGTCAGACTAGTGTAGCCCATAAATGCCTGAGTGTATTTCTTCCAGCACCTTATTTGCTTCTTGCGCGTCGACACATCTAAGAAAAATACCATCAAATGACCATCTGAAGAGAGCATCTCCTTCAAGGACGGTATACTTGGTAGACATTCGACGCACAATATTGTGTTCGGCATGATCTTCAGAGATTCAACCATGTTTTATGAAATTAGTGATGGGCTCTCTCCAATCTTTTACTTGCTCGATTTTTGTGCATACTAAGTCAAAGAACTCTGGTCTTGGTTTTGAACATTAGCTCCTTGACTCTGTGCCATTTCATGTTCGGTCTTAATAACTTCTTTGGCAGATAGAAGTGCTCCGAATGAATAAGGTGGGCAATCGAGGAAGAGATTTCCCTCATCATCCACATCTACCTCGGTTCTCAATTCAATGTGTCTCCATTCTGCCACCCAGACTGGTGTGGGCCCTGGTGAGGACAATTGAATTGTAACGCCGAGCTTTGTGAGTGCTTCAGCCTGCGAGTTTAATCTCTTGGGGATGTGACTTAGAGAAACATCCTCAAGTTGAGCCATATATGACCTTGCAGTATCATGATAGGGTTTGAGTGTGTCCTTTCTCACGTCATAAATTCCTTTAAGCTGCCGAATAACCAACTCAGAGTCGACATAGATCTTGAGCTGCTCCAATTCTAGATCAAACGTTATCTCCAACCCAATTATAAGGGCCTGATATTCCACCTCGTTATGGGAACCGGCTTTGGTGAGAGAGAAAGAAAGAGGCAATACTTCTCCTTTCGGAGTCATGAATACCACTCTACCGCCTCCTCGATTAGATTGGAAGGCTTCGTCGAAGTACATCTCCCATGCATGAGCAAGCTCTGCATAGAATACTTCTTCATCAGGTAGGTCACTTGATAAAGGAGATTCTGTCGGTACAAGATGTGCTGCGAGAAAATCAGCCAAAGCTTGGCCCTTGATGTTATTTTTTGGGACATAAGTGATGTCGAATTCCATCAGCAATAATGCCCACTTAGCAAGACATCCTAACAAACATGGGTGTGTCATAAGAAACTTTACAAGGTCTGCTTTTGATATACATTTTACTTCATGATCGAGCAAGTAGTGGCAGAGCTTTTGTACTGTGAAGATTAGGGTTAGGCACATCTTTTCAAAAGGAGCATAATTCTTCTCGACCCCTTACATTCTGTGGTTGAGATAGTATAACGTGGTCTCTTTCCCTTCGTCATTGTTTTGCACCAATAATGCCCCAAGTGACTCATCTAGAGCGGCCACATACAAGATGAGAGGTTTTCCCAACACCGGTAAAGAGAGTACTAAAGGGTTGAGTAAATAATGCTTGATGTTATCAAGGCTGCCTGACATGCTTCATATCAGATGAATGGAGTATCCTTCTCTAACAGGTGCGTAAAAGGCTTACAGCGACCTAAGAGGTTTGAGATGAACCTGTGGATATAGGTCAGCTGCCCTTAGAGGGATCGCAGCACTTGCAATGTAGTTGGTGATGGCATTTTTTGGATTGCTTTGATCTTGACTGGCTCAACTTCCAGCCCTCAGTGTCTAACAATGAACCCTAAGAACTTCCTGAACGCACACTAAAAGCTCATTTCAACAGGTTCATTTTAAGCTGGTGAAGTCGTAACCACCCAAACACCTTTTCTTGGTCTCTCTTCGAATTTTATGACCAAGTCATCTACATAACATTCCACCTCTTTATGCATCATGTCTTTGAAGATGGTCGTTATTGCTCTCTGATATGTGGCACCTGCATTCTTCTATCCAAAAGGCATCATTGTATAGCAGAAGACCCCTTTTGGAGTCAAGAACACGGTGGCTTCCTTGAGACAGGCGGTATTCAGGTTACAGAAGTCGATGCAAACCCTAATTTGGCCGTTTTTCTTCTTGACTTGAACAACATTTGCTAGCCACTTAGGGTACTTAACTTTGCAAATGAAACCGGCTTGCATGAGCTTAGTCACTTTAGCATCTATTTGCATTTTGAGATCAAGTCTGAATCTCCTTGATTTCTGCTTGACAAGCCTGACAGAGGTATCGATGCTGAGACGGTGAACCACGATTTGATGATCTAAACCAGGTATCTCATGGTAATGCCAGGCGAAGACATCTCAGTTTGATCCCAAGAAGGCAGTAAAGTTCTCCTTCTCTTCTGACGACATATATGCAGAGATGAAAGTGGGTCTTGGGTCGGCTTCATCTCCTAGATTTATCTCCTCGAGCTCGTCAGATGTTGCTTGATTGCCTTCTTCCCATTCTTCTAGGGCCTTCTGCAACTCCTCATCATTGGCTTCAGAGGTCTTCGCATTAACCTCAAGTGCAGAGACTCGTGATCCTCACATCTCTGCTTCCAATAGAGCTCCAGGGTAGGTCATGATTTCTGAATCTTTCTCAAACTGAGGAACATAAGGGTCGACCTCAAACATGGACTGCATATCAGGATGCAGGAGTTTGATTTGAAAGTCACAGGGAAGTTGAGATTTAGTGATTGTGGGGAGAGAGGCACCCTCACATGAATCGCACGGTCTTCGCATGGGTATCTGCAGTATTGGCCCCATACTAATTGATATTTCATGGACCTGTACCATGTGGCAAGAGAAGAAGAAGAAGAAGAAGAAGA
>NW_006497159.1:1593298-1622753 GCF_000471905.2 Amborella trichopoda
CGTACGTACGTACGTACGTACGTACGTACGTACGTACGTACGTACGTACGTACGTACGTACGTACGTAGTACGTAGTAGTACGTAGTACGAGAGAGAGAGAAGAAGAAGAAGAAGAAGAAGAAGAAGAAGAAGAAGAAGAAGAAGAGAGAGAGAGAGAGAGAGAGAGAGAGAAGAAGAAGAAGAAGAAGAAGAAGAAGAAGAAGAAGAAGGAGGAGAAGGGTCAATAGGTGAGGGACTTTTTAAGGTCGTTTCCCTCATTGGACCGATCTGGGTAGTTTTTTACGTCATCACCAGAGTTGGGCGTACTCTGAGGAGAAGATGGCTCGGGGACATCCTCTTGATGGGATGAGGAAGGAAGGATGACCGCGACGGGGATGAAGTCTAGTAAGGTCGGCAATGGAGGAAGAGGCCTGAGAAATTTCTGCTCAACTAGCAGTTGAGTAGTCTTGTTTCTCCGGCGAACAGCCCTTGGTGCCCGTCTCCTTGTGGTTTTCATTGGTAGTGATTGATTCGTCTTGCTTAGTTTATAGACAGTCCTAACTTGACGAGCTGCTTCTCGCCTTAATGGCTTGAGTCTTCTTCACTCGTGGTGGACTATCCATGACTGGGAAGTCGAGGGTTCAGCAGGATCTGAGTAATCTTTACCCAGGTCTTATGTCGGGAGGCCCTCTTATAGCTGTGGAGCAGTGATTTGGGGATCTCTTTCTGGAAGGATGCAAGACTCTTGACATCCCTGTATTTTCTTCGTGATTATATCATGGAAACTGGAGCATTGCCTCAGGTCATGACCCCATATCTGATGGTATGAACACTAATGGTTCTCAGTTCCCTAGGCAAGGCGTCGGGGCTGCCTTGTTGGTTTTGAAGTGATGATGCCTTCTTGAAGCATAATGACGAACAAGGCATGAAGGACATCAGGCACTTCATCTTCCTTTTGGATTGTCACTGTGTGGGAGGCTTATGCTGCCTCAAATGCCTTCTTTAGCTCTTCAAGCTTTATCAGACCCTTCTGGATCAGGGCTTCGATAATGTCTTTTAACGTGTAGCAGTCCTCTGCGGGGCTGTTTATCCTCCGATGATAAGCACAGTGATTCACATGGGTATCGAGTCCAACTCAATCAGGGAACTTGGTCTCTGGCAGCTCGATCATCTTCTGCTCTAGTAATAATCGGAATAGTGTAAGGACCCATTCCTTCTCAAAGGGGTAGACTTTATTCTTATGCCTAGTCCAATAATCATCTCGATTAAGGTTCGCAGGTGGGGTTACTCGGTTGTATGATTGTTGTTGTCTGCCTTCCTAATGCACTTTCACTATGTTTACCCCTTTGGAGGTCCAAAGTTTGGGAGGGAGCCTTCTTTGGGTCACTTACAGTGACAACAACACTGGTCACTCCTTTTTGTTGGTTGCCCCGGGAGTTGGTCTGAGAATTATCATTGCCCCGGTTGTTCCTTGAGCTTGCAGACTGTTGTCGTGACTCAGTCTGTGATTCGAAGAGGGTAGAACGGATTTTGAGGGAGGGGACCCTTCGAGTAGGGTTCCTCGGCCTTTCTAATTGGCTCCTTAATCAAGATCTACAGTGCTCTGTCTTGCTTGAGCTTGAGACTGCGATAGACCACTCTCAAGAACTAAGACTGGGGTTGGTCGAGGTTGACCTGCCTTCTTAGAGCATGAGAGGGCGGTATCCATGAGATGGGACAGCGAATGTGGACCTTAGACAGGGGCCAGCTTGGGCGTCTGCCTTGGAAGTTGTAAAACTTCATCAATCATCAGCCCTTTGCTCCGAGCTCCATTGTGGGCTTTAGAGGACCTGATGAAGCTAGTTGAGGATGATAATCTTTAGAAAAACCTTCGAGTACCAGGTCTTGAGGTTTTCATCGGGAGAAGAAAGGGCGAAAGAAGAGGGGAGCGGCTCTCAATGATGTATAGGCTAGGAGCAAGCAGTGGGCAGGGAAGGTGGCGTGTGTACGCCCCTTGTAATAGCATTCCAAGTGACTTGGGGGTCAGCCCGAGCTCGAACAAGTGGTCTGGTCTTAGGAGGCTGAGAATTGCAAGCACGTGTCTGTAAGGGAATAGGTGGAAGCCTGCCCCTTACAGGGTGCGAGAGTGTGTGCTGAGTGGGAGGACGAAGGGGTCGTCTCCTGTGTGCTTGAGTTGGCACAGCAATGGCGTTGCCCCGAGCAGTGGGATGCATATCCATGCGCACAGGTTTCGGCCCAAGGAGGCTTAATCCTGAATGCTTACTCAAGGTAGCACAAGGGCTGCCCCGAGGTGTGACTCGAGTGGATGACCCACGAGCCTTAGTGTGTGTGTGTGAGTTGGACGCTACAGGGGTCTCCTCCTCGATGTGTTGAGTCTCTAATCGTAGAGGCTCAAGGTGGTGTAGGAATGTTTGGGGAAGCCTTACAGCGACCCACAGACGCAATGGCAACTTCCTTATCTTTTGCAGAAAGGGACTGGGCACCCTTTCGACGTACCTCGGCAATGCAACCGACATGTGACTTGCAGGTAACAGGGTGCATGATGTGAGTGGTAGGATACGTGCTACCAATGCAGGGCGCCTTGGTGGAAGTTCCACCAGGGCAAAGAGATGGGGAGTTAGAGACCTTTAAGTTCCTCCTCACGCCTATTCTGGTTAAGACCTGGGAGCTAGACATTGGGTCTTTGCTCAAAAGGAAAGTTGAGAACGAAGTTCAAGGAACTTATTCCAAGGGAACACTCGCGAATGCAGAGATGAGGAAATCCTCGATCCAGATGAACGGGCTAAAGAACCTAGAAGCCATATGTGGTGTGTGAAACAAACAAACAAAGGAGAAACTAGCCAAACAAAGACGATTCGACAAAGGGGTAGTAAGTCCTCAGTGGAGTCATCATGCTGGTTAGGTGCCTCGATCTCGCCCTCCAGGTCGGGATGACTTGGTGGCATGCACCTCGGGTTTTCGGAGAACCCGGGACTTTGAGATCGCTCTCTCGAGAACCTTGCTCAAGAGCAAGGGCAGGTATACCAATCAGTGAGAGAGAAATTTAAGGTGGGTACAGGACTTACTCGAGCTGGCTCGCATGAGCACCCTCTTAAATCACGAAGAAAGCCCCCAAGTTCTACAACTTGTTCAGAATCGCCTCCCTTGACCTATACTATCTTGTTTCTGCAATCACACACACACGGTTAATTTACAAGACAAGTAGGCCAAGTGACCCCTCCTTGTCTTTGAGCAGATGCACATAGGCATGCACATTCAAAAGAAGAAAAACGGGTAAGAGAATAGATGAAAGAAGAAGAAAGAGATAAAATAGAGGAATGGGGGAGATAAAAATTTGATTAGGTGGCAAGACTAACACAGTAGCTAGACCAGCAAGTGAATGACCTCGCATGGTAGCAAGACGGATACAGTAACTAGACGGGCATAACAGATTTACTACTAGACGATAGAGCGATCATCGACCAGCCTATCAAAGTAGCTCGCCCATCATGGCAGTAAGGCGGGCACAGTAACTAAGACTGGCACAGTGGCAATACTGCTAAACAATGAGACTGCCGTAGTGTTCGACTTAGCCTCCCTTGGTCAGACGAGAAGGAAAGAAGAAGAAGAGAGAGAAGAAAGAGAAAGATAGAGGCGTGCACAGTACTACTGATGTTGTGCATGTGAGAAAAGAAAGGAAAGAGAGAGAGAGGAAAAGAAGAAGAGAGGAGCAGTGACAAAGAAGAAAAGGGGGGACGAAGAAAGAAAGAAGGGAGTGAAGGAAAGAGGGAGAAAAAGAGAGAGAAGAGGAATAGGGATGGTGATGAGCATCACCGTCCTTGATAGAGGAGCATGAGGAGAGAGAAAACAATAATGAGCATCCACCGATCATGACAGAGGAGTGAGAAGAGAGAGAAAATATGGACGGCGATGAGCATCCACATTCCATGATAGAGGAGTGAGAAGAGAGAGAAAACATGGACAGTGATGAGCATCCACCATCCATGATAGAGGAGAGATAAGAGAGAGAAAACATGGACAGCGATGAGCATCTGCTGTCTGTGACAGTAAAGTTAGAAGAGAGAGAAAATATGGACAGTGATGAGCTTCGACTGTTCATGATGTAGGTTAAGAAGAGAGAGAAAATATGGACGGCGATGAGCTTCCGCTGTCCATGACACATGTTAATAGAAGAGAGAGAAAACATGGACGGTGATGAGCATCCACCGTCCATGGCATAGGATTAAGATAATAAAGAGAAAACATAGACGATAATGAGATTCCACTGTCCATGACACAAGATTAAGAGAAGAGAGAGAAAACATGGATGGGATACAGGATTAAGAGAAGAGAGATAAAATATGGACGATGATGAGCATCCACCGTCTATGATAGAGGGGAAGACAAGACAGAGAAAACATAGACGGTGATGAGCATTCACATTCTATGACAAGGGAATGAGAGGGGAGAGGAAATGTGGGTGGCGATGAGCTTCCACCACCCATGACAGAGGATTAAGAAAAGAGAGAAAACATGAACGGTGATGACCATCCGCCGTCCATGACAAAGGGGAAGACAAGGAAACTTTGACAAAGGCTTGGCCCCCCACTCAGGTTAAGGCCTAGCTCACTGTTTCTGTCCCTGATGCAAGAAGACATCATGTCAAGCGATAGGCTCCGCCATGCATGAACATAGAGGAAGGAGAGAGAATAGATAGAGTAAAAAAGAGAGGAAAAAGAAAGGAAAGATAAAGAGAGAGAAGGAAAGTGGATAAAGAAGATCATAGAAGAAAAAGAAAAGAGAGATATAATGAGAGGAGAGAGAAAGAGAGAGATGAAGATGAGGAGAGAGAAAGAGAGAGATGGAGATGAGGAGAGAGAAAGAGAGAGATGAGAAGAGAGAAAAAAAGAGAGATGAAAGGAAGATAGAGAATGATAAGAGGAGGAGAGAGATGAGACTATCGTAGTATCTGACTTAGCCTCCCGTGGTCAAACTAGACGGAAAGAAGAAGAAGAGAGAGAAGACAGAGAAAGGTAGAGGCATGCACAGTACTACTGATGTCGTGCATGTGAGAAAAAGAAAGGAAAGAGAGAGAGATGAAAAGAAGAAGAGAGGAGCAGTGAGAAAGAAGAAAAGGGGGGAAGAATAAAGAAAGAAGGGAGTGAAGGAAATAGGGAGAAAAAGAGAGAGAAGAAGAACATGGATGGTAATAAGCATTCGCCGTCTGTGACAGAGGAGCAAGAGGAGAGAGAAAACATGGACGGCAATGAGCATCCATCGTCCATGACAGAGGAGTGAGAAGAGAGAGAAAACATAGACGACGACGAGCATCTGTCGTCCATGATAGAGGAGTGAGAAGAGAGAGAAAACATGGATGGCGATGAGCATCTGCCGTCAATGACAAAGGAGTGAGAAGAGAGAGAAAATATGGATGGAGATGAGCATCCGATGTCCATGATAGAGGAGTGAGAAGAGAGTGACAATATGGACGGTGATGAGCTTCCGTCGTTCATGATGTAGGATCAAGAAGAGAGAGAAAACATGGATGGTAATGAGCTTCCACCGTCTATGAAATAGGATTAAGAGAAGAGAGAGAAAACATGGATAGTGATGAGCATCCACCGTCCATGACATAAGATTAAGAGAAGAGAGAGAAACATGGACGGCAATGAGCTTCCACCGTCCATGACATAGGATTAAGAGAAGAGAGAAAAAACATGGACAACGATGAGCATCCGTAGTCCATGACACAGGATTAAGAGAAGAGAGAGAAAATAGGGACAACAATGAGCATCCTCTGTTCATGGCAGAGGGGAAGACGAGACAGAGAAAACATGGATGGTGATGAGCATCCATTGTCCATGACAAGGGAATGAGAGGGGAGAGGAAATGTGGGTGGCGATGATCTTTCGCCTCCCATGACAGAGGATTAAGAAAAGAGAGAAGATATGGATGACGATGAGCATCCGCCGTCCATGACAGAGGGGAAGACAAGAAAACTTTGACAAATGCTCGGCCTACCACTCAAGTTAAAGCCTAGTTCACTGTTTGTGTCCCTAAAGCAAGAAGACATCATGTCAGGTGATACGCTCCACCATGCATGAACACAGAGGAAGGAGAGAGAATAGAGAGAGCAAAAAGGAGAGGGAAAATAAAGGAAAGATAAAGAGAGAGAAGGAAAGTGGATAAAGAAGATTCGAGAAGAAAAAGGAAAGAGAGATATAGATGAAAGAAGAGAAAGAGAGAGATGGCGATGAGGAGAGACAAAGATAGATGAGAGGAGAAAGAAAAAGAGAGAGATGAGAGGAGAGATAAAGAGAGAGATGAGATGAAGAGAGAGAAAGAGAGAAATGAGAGGAGGAGAGAGATGAGAGGAAGAGAGAAAGAGATATATGAGAGGAGGAGAGAGAAAATTACCTTCATCAAAGGGTATCATACCTTTTTTTCTCTCTCCTCTCTCTCTATCTCCGAGACGTGCCCACAGGTCTTTTGACAATTGTGTTTAATATGTACTTATAGAATTGGGCCCAAACATGGGTGTATACCTAAAACTACCTAAATTGATGATAATTATAATTTAATTAAAAGAAATTATAAAAATGGGTGCAAAAGGACTGTTTTGCCTCTACCCAACAATACAAAAAATTTCAAAACAGTCCCTGCTGCTGCCTTAGAACTTGCGTGATCTTCCATGGATGATTCAGGGTTGTTCCGGCGTCCATTTGGTTAAAAGATGATTCCTTCCTTGTCGAGATCGGCATGACAATCTATTTGATACCAACTTAGAGCCATGGATTGCAGTTTTAGGCCACGATCACACAACTCGAAATTTGTATATATCTTGAAAACTTTTGATCAACAACGTGCTTGTTCCTTGATGTTTTTCTTTGGTTTCTTCAATGAGTTACACTGAGCATTCCATCATGATCACGTTTCAACAAACACAGCTCGATTTCGTATCCAAACGAAGATTTCATCGTCTTAGGTTTTTATCGGATGTTGAAATTCGATGACCAAAATCATCAGAAAATTTACCACCTTCGTGTGCCAAATCCAACCATTCATCATATGTGGGGATCGAACCAGATATGGCGTCGGACCTTACGTACATAACGTAATTGGTTTCTCATCGATCGGGCATACAAGAGGTGTATTATGGGAGCTCGAGCGAGGTGTGCTGCTACTGAATTTTCTGCAACTATCTTAACGAATCATCAAATTTTCTCTAGTTTTTCTCCCTGTTTGGGTATCATCATAGTTCGTGCCACATATCAAAATGCTCGTCCTGATGAGACGAACATGCTCACCAAATTTCAGAGCGATCCGACTCAAAATGTGTGAGATACAGGTCTTCGAAGTTGCTACTTGGGAATGTAAACACCAGTCTCCTTTAATAGAGATTGGTGCAGGGAGGTAGCACAGAAATAGCGTGTGGCTTACCCTTTTTTAATGTTTTACCCATAATTTTATCCTAAAATGTCTGTTTAAGCCGAAACTTGACCCCTAGGGCTTTTCGACTGTGTCGGATCCAATAGTGGTGGTCCCATAGTTGTTTGATGAATTGAAAATAAATTTCTAGTCACATGGTCCGTTTCAGGGTGCTAAGGACTGATTTTTCTGAAATTGTTTCTTTGTCTACTCTGCCTTAGACATGTCGGATCGAGACGAAACTTAGTCGGTGGCTTTTAGAATTCTTAGGAAGATTCTGATTTATTCAGGGGTAATTCTGAGACTATCCAGAATTCCACTGTATTTCGAGACTTTATTGACTGGCTTCTCTATTATTCTGCAATGGGGACCCAACGTGCTGAAAAGTATGTTCAAATAGCCATATCTGGATATATTTTCCTACAGGTTCATCTGGCTCTTGTGTCATGATAAGGAGCTCTATGGTTTGGACTTCTAATTCGGCTTCATAGAAGTGCTTGTAGAACCGTTGTTTCATTTCTTCCCACGAGTGGATTGAGTTTGGTGGCAGACATGCATACCATTTGAATGCAGGTCCCTCAAGTGTTTTGACAAACTATCGCAGGAGTCATCTAGTGTCTGCAACTGACTCTTTGCATGCGGACGTGAAGTGGGCTATGTGTTGTTGTGGCGACCTTGTGCAGTTGAAGGCCAGCAGTTTCCCTTTCTGGTATCCATAGGGGAAGGGAACTTGGCCGATTGAAGGTGGGTAAGCCTTTTTGTATTGGTGATTCTCGAGCATTTTTGACACCTAAAGGCCTTGGTTACTCTTGTTGATCATCGCTTGGACGTCTTCTTAGACGAAGGTTATTGAGGCGACTTGCGAGACTGCATTATGTTGACCTTGGGAGGAGGCGGTTGGATCGCCATATATTGATGCCTAGCGCATGGGAGGTGGTTGTGCTCGGTTCCTCTTGTCAAGGATATCTCTTAGGATGCTTTCAATGCCCGAAGGTGGATCTTCTTTTTCTGCTTCTTCGTGGTTCACCACCATTATTTTGGCTCGTTCATCGGGGCTCGACGATTAAGCTGGTGGCGTGATCCAGGGCCTTTTGGTGCCTCGATTTGGGACACCAGTTAGAAGTGGTCGAGCTTGTCCTTCTTGAGCCTAAAATCGCCTCATAACCCGTGTGAGCACAGGTTCCGGGCGGCCTGAAAGACGAGGTTTTGTCGAGTGTGGTGCATTGAGGCTTTGGGCCATTGCTTGTCCTTGATGGGTGTGTGACAATCCTGAGAGCGTATCTCTTTAACTTGATGGGGTTCTGCTGAGCTTTGTGAGTCAGGCGGGTTGGACTCGTCTTCGCATATCTTGACGACATGACATTCGATGTCTTCCATCGAGAGAAGGTCTGCACCTTGCAGCCGGTAGAATTGGTTGCTCTTTAGTAGACTTTCTGTGGTTGAGTGTTCAGCTCGTCCCCCTTTTGAGGCTACTTGGGTCAGCCTTGCCCTCTCGTGTCGAGGGAGCGGGTTGGTCTTCGTGGTGGACGATCTCGCTCTTGCTTATCGTGATGGTTGTGTTTCTGAATAAGGGATGAGCTGGCGGGTCGTTTTTAGGCATGGCTTGCCTTGTGTTCTATTTTGGGGGGGGCTCCTGTGAGCATAGCACAAGCGAGGTCGAATGGATAGTGCTCACAGGGAACTTATTCGAAAACCAGGAGGTGGCCGAAACTTGGTCATCGTCTTGGGTTTCTGACATCCTCTTCTTCATGATAGCAGGACGTTCGCCCCTGCACGGGTGTGTGCGAGCTTGGGATTAGCCTAAGTCCAATCCTTTGTGTTGCACAGGACTCAGCATTTGTGGTGCCTACCTGTCTGGTTTGGTGCGCCTTAAGGCCTTCGACATATATGTGCAGGGCTTTTTGTGCCCTTCGAATGATCTAAAGGTCGTGTGCTTTTGTGGGCCTACTGTGTGGATTTGCCCGAGTGGCGTGTTTGTCATAGGGCATGGAGCCGGTCAGCAGACCACGTGTGGTGGACTTGGGTCTGAAGAGACCCAAGGTGGGTGAAGAGATCGAGAAGGGTTGGCCCCTACCCTGACCTGTCATAGCGATGGCTAGACCATCACTTGTGACGAGAGTGTTTGTGAAGGAGGACGGTCTTGTGCTAATGGTGCACGGGATAGACTGTCCTACTTTATGGATGTCAATAGAGGTGGCGGCCCTGTTAGGGTTCACCAAGTGGTGGGGAAATTCACAGTTAGGCCTACAACTGACTAGGTGTCAGTCGTAAACGTGTGGAAGAGCGACCACGGCGCAGTCTTTGTGAGTTCCCTCCGGTCAAAGGGAAGGAAGGAGGGTTGACGTGGATGCCCTCATTCAGTGTTACCATAGATCGGATTATGGTAGCAGAGCTGGTCAACTCACTCGTAGATGAATGAGTCACCGAGATAGGGATGCGAAAGTCTTCGATTTGGAGAAGAGGAGAAGAGTGGGAATCCATCAAGATTTTAGAAAGAGAGGAGAAGAGGATTTTCATCTGAAAACAGTCCGAGCCAACTGTAGGGTGGTGTGTCCCTAGTGGAGTCGCCAGTTGGTCGAGGCCTGATTTTAGCTAGTTCCCTCGTGCAGGGGCACGATGAGAATATCCTCTCTCAAACAACCGCTGAAGGTTAGCACACATGGCGAGTCGGGTGACGCGAGGGCGTTAACTTTCTAGAGTGCAGATAGGCTACCAACAAAGAGAGAAATTTTACGACGAGGAAGGGTTGATTCGCTTACCTTGTCGTTGCAAGTTCGTGGGAGTGGTCTGGGCAGCTTGCCCTCTTAAACCAATTACGAAAGCCCATCCGGCTGTTCACCAGCGCGGTTTGGTCAGGGACTCTCTTCAGACGCTACAACCCTCTTCTCTCCTCTCGAGTCTAAGTTCAGATAAATGTCTTGATTCTTCGTGTGGGGTTGACTTCTTTTTCATTGATCGAATAAAAGAATGAGAAGCTTTGTTGTTCCCGTTGGGCCGTCCAAGCCAGGAAGGGGGATTAGAAATGGATGCGTGTCGATTCGAACCTCTTTTGGCTTCCTTGGACCCACGCAGTCTCGAATGTGAAAGAGATTACGTGTGCAGGAGAAGAAGAGAGAAAGCTTCGAAAGCGATAAACGTTTTCAAGAAGAGGAAAGTGCGTGCTCGCGCGATTGGGGGTATTTTCCTCTCTTGCAAAAGTTTTCTCTCTCCTCTCCTTAGGACGTTAGGGTTAAGAGAAAAGACAAGCAGAATCAAGCGTAATGCCTCTTCTTTATAGAATTGTCATCTCCTTTTACAATTGACTTAAGCCTGTTTATATAGAGTTTTTCACAAAATGGGGTGGATACTCAAAAACTAAGCTTAAATACAATTAAGAGTAATTAAAATAAAGTCTCGAAATTGGGTACAATGACCAAAATTCCCTTGAACTCTTCTGGACATATGACAAACTCGTCCTTCTTTGAGGAGCCCACCGCCATTGCCAAAAACTTGAGAGCTTTTCCCGGGAAACTGCAGCATGAGTTTGGTTGATCTTTTTGTTGTATTCTTGTTGTTTGTTTCCTTGTCATCATTTTAATGTCTTTTGATCGTGTTGCGGCAATCCCTTTTGTGAGGGAAAGAGCCTGGTCAGTTCTGTGGGTTCTTCTGACGACTTTTTTCTTGATTTGCAGCATCTCAATGAATCTGGGAAAGGTTTTTCTTCGAGTGTTTCTCTTTGCAAAAGGTTTTAATCTGTTCAACAGTATTCTTGGGCTTTCAGTGGATCGTCAGAGAAGGGATTTTTGGCGATGGGGATTTTCTAGCTTTTATTGTAGTGACCTTGGGTTTTGTGCCTTTTCCTGTTTTTGCTTTGAATGCTGTCGGTGGTGTTTTGATTGGGTCTTCTTCCTGGAAGCATTCCTTTTCTCGGTATCAGCTTTCGTGTGACCAAGTTCTCTCTGGGAGCGCTAAGATGCCCTTTTGAAGATTCCGACGTCTGTGGATTCGGGTTGTCTTTCTTTCTTCTTGTTGAGGAGACTTGTCTTCGCGACCATTTTGTTTTGGGGAGAGGAACGTTGTTGAAGCTCCATGGGCGTTCGGGGCGTTAGCTACTCTTTTGCTGTAGGGAGGGAGTTGCAAGCTTCGTCGCGGAGTGGCCAGAGATTGCCATGGCTGTCGACTGGTTCGGTGAGGCCGTCCAGCAGAAGGCATGCCTCTGCCCTACTTCGTGATAGTCCAGGCTTAGGGCCGCTGGGTCGACCCATTTGAGCCCGGGCCTATTGGAAGATGACGATGGTCCCTAAGCATGCCTATCTGGCTCCTATACACGTGGTGGCAGGGATAAGGCTTCAACTCTTGTTCGTGTAGGCATCTTTTCTTTGGTCGACTTTATTCGAGGCTTTAATTCTTCCGCAGCTACTGTGTTCCGTGCGGCTATGTCTTGTGCGCCGCAGTGACTGGAATGTAGTCGGCTCCTTCCTTTATTTGATTGAAGGGCTGAGGTGCGTAAAAAATGACGTATAACAAAGACGATCCAAAAAATCCATTGTAGGGTATGTTGCTCACAAATCAAATACCGAAAACTCAATGATCAGGAGCCTCGAATTGTCCTGTGGCAGTGATCATGAGCTAAGTGTACTACACTGAAGAGTATGTTGTAGTGGCGTAGAATGCATTGCTGTTAACAGAGACCCCTAGAAAGTTATTCTGGGGCTCCTTATTTTCGGCCTCCTATTTTGGATCTACTCTTTTGATGAATTTCTGGTTGCCGTAAAAAAACGTTACTACTCTTTTTCTTAAATTAGATGTTTTTGCTTGTTATTGTCACTTGTTTGTCACATCTTTGCACTGCACACTCGATTTTTTACTTATGCACACTACTATCTTTAAAGAACTATTTTTCAAAATTTTGAAAACCTTCAAAACCAGTGTTTCAGTCGTGAGGGCCCCTTGCTATTGGGAGAAGATTTTTTTGGGATTTCACAACTTTAAAATGAGAATTGTGTGTTCAATTTTTTGCCCTAAAGCCTCCTACATACAATAAGACCCTGACTAATTCCTTTAACAGGTGCCCGAGACTTATGTGGGTAGTACCCATTGAGACCTAACAACATTTCGACTTTTTCTTAGTTAGGAACCCTACTTGATTCTTAACCTACCCATAGAAACCATGTCAAAAATTTCAAACCGTTTCATTTCATGTTTTGCCTAGCCTAATTCTAGTTAGGTTTGTTAGGTCCAAGCCTTTAGCTTAGCATAGTTTAGATATCATGTTCAATACCAAACTAAGGTGAGGTCCGATCTAAATACCAACCCAATGACCTCATCCGAGCCTAGGTCCAGGACATTGAGTTCCCTGAGAGGCACCATATTGATGCCCCTCAAACCCATCGTACCCATGTGGGAGACTCTAGTCTCAACCCATGTAGGACCATAGTTAGCAGTCCAGATCTCCATGTTTATAGTCCTTGGGATCATCTTTTAGAAATCATGGATTACAAAGTACACAGGACTATGACACCCTAATAGTTATGGGATTAGGCCAAGGGGCGATCCTCAAAGATATGGGGACTAATTTAAAGTTTAGTCAGCAAGGAAAAAGTTGGTCAAATGTCCAAATCCTTGAAATCCTTAGGTCAGCCGACCTAGGCTAGGATAAACCTAGTGCTTAGTTACAATCCCAACATTCCAAACTTTAACCAATCAACCAGGGGTCAAGTGAGCTGAGGCTCACATAGGCCTATAGAACTTAGTCATGATTCTAATTACCATGGCACTAACTGCTAGGGGAACTGCACCAACCCATGCTAACATCAGTAGGAGTCAGGGTCTCGACCTCGATCTACTCTAGGAAAGGTTTAAAGAGCAAGCGTTTCTATAAGACCTAACTAACTAGACGTAAACTATTCAACCTAGTAAGCATAGGCAAGATAGGCAAGAAGTTTAGACCTTTAGTAATCTTGAGCCAGTCAACTCACATCAAGTAACCTCGAGCGTTCAACACTACTTAGTCAATCAATCCAAGGGCCACCTACTAGGAATAGAGCACTTAGCCAGGGGTCTGGTTCCAATCGTCAACACTTCAGTTCAGGCTCTTTAAGGGCTTAGACCATTTAGTACTAGTCATGGGCTTCCCACTGTTTGGGGTGATCCCAAGTTGTATAAGAATGAATGCGTAAAACAACTCAAGATAACTATAAATAACACTTTGACAGGGTATACCCTTGCACAAAGCTTTGTTTATTTTTAGGTCAACAAGTTCTAAGGTATCTTTATACACCTTGTTAATTGCATTCAATATCTCATGCAATGGAGGAGTGGAAACCCTCTGTTTAATCGCTTGTAGATGGATTAAAAGGGTTTTCTCTAATCTTTACTTTCCTTTTTCTAGTAATTTTCTCTCTTTGTGCACCCCACTTTTGGGTGTTTGCATATGATCTATTTATAGGCATCAAGCGGTTCTTGAGGACAAGTTAATAATTGTGTACGGTAGTTACAATAATGTGTGAGGAGTGGTCCACGTATCTAATTCATGAAATGACACGTGATCCTACGCAATATTCATGTCCTCAAGTGGGTTGTAGAGCGTTTACCCCATCTTGAACGTGTGCTATATCATACCTTATCTTTGAAAATTGTTTTAAATGTCAGGAGTGACCTGAAGAAAAGGGATCGCATTTCATTTTGCCCTTCTGGTTAGTATGAAATAGTTTCATATGGAACGTGTTTCCATTGCTCCAATTGTCATGATGAATTTTTAATTTCATTTTTAGAAGTAGAAGTTAAAAGTGATATTTTGCTAATAATAAATCTTGAGAAGAGGAAAATAAATGAGGAGACCGATGCCATTTATTTTATGCACCAAAGCGCTTAAACAAAAATTTTGATGAGTGCATGAGTTATATAATTATGCACCAAAGCGCAGTATAATGGAGTGTAGATTCACTGGAAAATTTGTTGAAGGGTGAATCAAAGGCCAGTGACATAAACCAGGGGGTCATTATTTTAAAAATTATCCCTAGCTTTTGTTTTTGCCAAATCGTCAAACGTTTTTCATGTGGATCGAATACTTGGTCTCGATCTAACAAGTCATTTGTTTAGATATTATCCCTAGGATTTTAATATTGCCAAATTATAAAACTTTTTTCATGTGGGTTCAATACTTGGACTAGATCTAGTACTTGTTATGCTTGGCCTTATTTTCTCAAGAGTGTTTTTTAACAAAAGTTCAGGCTATGTCAAAAATATACCTAAACAGTTATCCCTCCCCCGGGCCTGAATGGCACATGTGAATGAGAGAGAATGTGTGGCATTCAAAAAGACTAGTAAATGGATAAATGTGGTTTTATAAATATCAAGAACTTTTCTCTTTAGGGAAACGTGATACTAAATTAATTTTTTGCACAATTTCTAGTATCGAGGGAATCGCACAAGCTATGTAAAATAAAAAAATTTCAAAAGACTTACACAATCTTTCTTTTCACCTTAGAAAAATCCCCCACTAACTACAAACTATAAGATCAATCTTTACAATATTCTTCAACAAAAACTATGCTTGTATAATTTGAGTACAACTTTTTACAAATCAAATGAAATAAAATATAAAAAAGTAAAGACTAAGTAATAATATGCATGAGCTTAAAGTATTAAATGGGAAGTCGATTTCTAAATCACCACTGTGTGAATACCGCAACGGTATAATTACAACCCTTGACTATCACTCACTTTCGATAATGCAAGAAGGGTCTGGTTTTGATCTAATATCGGAAAGTAAATGTCTTACCACATGATAGAATAATCTTTATCATAAAAGATTCTTAAAATAGGGTTAATATGGACATAGGATCATAGAGCCAAAATGGGAAGAAAACTGACTCTAAACAAGCTCCAAACAGTGTAGTCTTGGCCGAAGGATTTGGTACAAGGTACTAAACAATTATAATTATAGGGTCAAAGTGGATGAGCTAGGTGCATGGAATAAACTAAATGCTCACTCTTTTTCTAACAGCATAAAGGCACAACAGTTTGCATTTAATGGTTTAGTAAATGAACCAAGGACATACACCACGTCAAACGAGAATTAAATACCAATGTTACAATACTTCATAGCAAGGTAGGAACAATTTACCTCACTATTATGATGAGATTCCAGCATCATTAAACAGTTATAACAGTAGCCTCAATGATTGGGAAGTGTGTGGAATGGAGGTAGACATCATGTGTGAAAGGTACGTAAATCGATAACTCCATTTATAATCTTGGAGATGGAATAATAAAGAGAGTAATAAGAAAGTCCAACAGCCTTGGCTTGAAATAAAAGCAGTAAATATTTGGCATAACAGTAGCCATGACCTGGTGCGTGATGAGGATTGGAACTCTATGCCTTCATTTTTTTTAGTGCATATTTTTGTGGCATTAATTCCCCGATACGAATAATAGAGGAGGCGGTTGCAACTCAAACCTGTACGTGTCAGTCACGTCTATGGACTACAAAAGCCTTACACAAATAAACCTTATTTTGAAGAGCCTTGATAGAGAGGTCATCTCGGTCCCAAATCAGGCATATGAGTCTCCTATGATAATCCAAGGATTCCCTCCAAGTTTTGTCCAATTCGGGCGCAACTAGAGAAAACAGGTACAAAATCAGTTTTTGGCCCAAGCCATTAATATGACTATGGTGCACCATAGGTAGAACTCTACTCTAGAGAACTCTAGTGCCCATGTGATCAACTGCCAATGGATTAAAAAGGCTGAGAACAACTATTTTACCAATTTTCAACTCAATCCAATCTTCTTAGGATGTACGTTCCATAAATGGCAAGATTTTTACTATTCACTTCAACTCATTTGAACCAGTTACTAGTTATAGTAACTGTGTTTCCAAAAAATGAGGCAACTTGTAAAGCATGTTTCTCTCTCGTCTTGGAGTGGATCGACCCCAAATTCGAGTATGTTGTTTCCCTCACCAAAATCGACGATTTGGCAGGTGGCACGCACCATGGGGACTCACGGATAGGGAGCAATCTTAGAGAGAAAGTCTCCAAAAACTATTAAAACGTGGGAAAATTCAGTAGTGAATGTCATCGCTCTAGTGGCCATATCTCAAGATTTCGGACTCCTATGAGCTCAAGGATGGGTCTGTTGTAACATGATTAGAAGGGCTTCATTTTGATACTTATTTTCTTGAAATGGAGGTTGGGAAGGCGTCCAATGAAGGTTCAAAAAAAGGCATACTTTCTGGTCGCCGAAATCACATTTTCTAGTGACCATCCAAATTAAGAAAGTGATCAATCGACACTAAAATTGGGGGATTTTCGTTGCAAAATGGTCACAATGACTTTCCCTTCGATTAGTTATAAAGAACGTGAAAAAAAGGTGAAACGAGCAAAATCGAATAATCAAATTTTCAAGAATAATCGGATTTTGGGATCAACCTCAAAAGTTATATTCAAGCTTAATAATGAATATCAAATCAATCATCTCTAGATGATCATCATTTTTACAGTGTTGGATTGTCCGAAATACCACCATAAGCACTGAAAAGAGCCTCGAGGCATGACTATCACAAGAAGCCCCAACAAGAGGGATGGTTTTGTCCTTTCCAAGATTCTAGCCAAGGACAAATGCTCATTACACACAAAAAGGAGATTGATTATTTTATTCACTTTTAACATTATTTTTAGCAATTTTATTGTCTTTTGGTCATCGACCCTTGTTTTGTGGAGATCATATATAAATCCTTTTACATCATTTGTAACACTAAGTTGAAAATAAGGAAGAGTTGCTTAGAGTTGTGAGCATTTTCTTGTGAGATTGCCTTTATTTTTAATTCAAAAGAGAAGAGAGAGGGAATACTTTGGCATTGAAAGGAATACAATTGTACTCCCAAACTCCCACACCCTAAACTTCCAACCCTCCAACTTTTTACTTCCATACTCCCTACTCCCCACATCACACCACACCTTATACCCTAGACTACCCATCTCAACCCATTCTACCCTAGTCTTCACTTAAACCTACCATACACCCTAGTCCTCATCATACCATGCACTATAAATCATCTATATTAACCCATACACCCTAGACTACTTATCTTAATATATACACCCTAGCCCTACTTATCCCCACCAACCATACACCATAGTCCACCTAGGTCCATTCAAATCCAACCTTGTATTCTAACCTTCTACCTTTCAAGAGCACTTCAAGGACCGTTTGGAGCACACCTAGTCGCCGAGTCCAAGCCTTCAGCCCACTTGTTAGGTACTCTGTCATTTTCTCTCTCCTCTCTTTCTTCTTATTTTTCGTTCTTTCATTTTCTTCTTTCTTCTTTTATCTTCTTCTCCTTTCCCCTCTTTTCCTCTCTTTCTTTCTCTCTTTCTCACCTCTCTGAGGATCAACGGCTGGGCCGCTCAACTCTCTCTTCCTCTCTCTCTTTCCCTCTCTTTCTCTCTCTCTCAACCTCAAAGAGCTAGGTGATTGGGCTGCCCAGCTCCCTCTTCCTCCCTCTTTTTCCCTCTCTCTCTCTCTTTTCCTTTCTTTCTCTCTCCTTCTCACCCTCTCTCTCTTTCCACTATCCCTCTCCTTCTCAGCCTCTCTCTCTCTTTCCACTATCCCTCTCTCCCCTCTCAAAAAGAAGGTGGCTGGGGTGCCTCCCCCTTTTTTTTCTCTCTTTCTCCTCCTCATCTCCCCTATCTCTCTCTGTTCCCAAGAGTGAGGTAGCTAAGCTACCCCAATTGTCTCTCACTCTCTTTCTCCCTTCCTACCTCTCCTTTTCTCAATCTCTTCTACTCTCTTTCTTTCTACTCTCTCTTCTTCTTCCCTCTCTCTCTTTTACTTCTCTTTATCTTCTTTATTTTCTTTCGGCTTTATTTTAAATATGCTTTATTGAGGAGATCCGCACATTAGGCCGACTTTGGAGTTTTCTAGCGCCCAAGAAGTTTGCATCTCTTGCTGTGTTTCCGGGGTATTAGGCTTAGGCCTAGTACCTTTTTTGGGTCAACTGTTTTGGAGAAGCAACTCCGAAAGGCTATAGAATCATAGAGTGCCCCTCTTCCCCCTCATTCTTATCTCCTCTTTCTTTCCCCTCTTCCCCCTCATTCTTATCTCCTCTTTCTTTCCCCTCTTCCCCCTCATTCTTATCTCCTCTTTCTTTCCCCTCTTCTCCTACATTCTTTGAGGAGGTCCATGCACTAGACCGACCTTAGGGCTTTCTAGTACCCAAGAAGTTTGTGTCTTTTACCGTGCCTCCGGGGTATTAGGCTTATGCCTTGTACCTTTCTCCCGCTTCGAAACCCAGCTCCAGCACTCCGTACTCAAAATCTCGATCGGAACTTGTTTCCTACTTTTTGGGAGCTCACTCCTATTTTTAGAATTCTTGATCCCGTTCACAATGGAGCTCACTCCCTATACTGCACGAAATTTTAGGATCTCGTTCCTGAATCAATTAGATCCCTACTCCCAAAGTTTTAGGAGCACGATCCCTACATTTCCGCAACTCCATCCCTATTTTCCCAAAACATCTTAAAAGAAACTTCTTAAATAAAATTAAATTTTAAAATAAAATAATTATATTTCAAGCCAAATTTTCATAAGAGTGGAGTTCTGCGATGGGACCGTGGACTAATCATGCACAGGATGCGATCCTTCCTTGAATGGAGCTAGATCCTTTCCAAATAGGAACACGGTCATTCTTAAATAGGGGTGCGATCCTGATGTTGATGGGAGCACGATCCTAATGAATAGGGGAACATGATCCCATTTGACATAGAAATCGTTCCCGTTAAATAGGGATCTCGATCCCGATGTATTGGGAACACGCTCCCTGTTCATACGAGATCTCGATCTGCTACTTTTACCCTCATCGAAACCCACTCCTCGAGCTCCGAAGCTTTGGGCAGAAGTCGCTCCGACGCTCCCGCTCCCAAAATTGGAGCCGTTCCAGCTCCCGCTCCCGATAACTATGCTTTCAACTATATCCTTTTAGGCCTAACCCCTTTCCCTTTTTGAGTCTTCCACTTGAACAAACTTGTGCCTTCTAATAAGTGTTGTTTTAAGTTTGCACCGCACATGGTCAACCCACCTAAATCTACTTTATCTCATCTTATCGCCTATTGGGGCCACACTTAAGTTATCCTAAATGTATTTATTTCGAAAATTCTATCCCTTATCTCGACCTCGATAGGTGTCAATATAAAGAAGAAAATAAATAAATCTTAAAAAAATAGTATATCTTGTAACAAATTATCTAGACTGTCTATTTTCAAGATTTTCAAGTCTTCATTTATTTTCTTGATCTACACTGTTTTTTAAGTATTAAATTTCATAGTTGGGGTTGCACATGGATTTTTAAGCTATTGTAAGATTTCTGACACCTGAACAACATCTTCCAACAAAACTTAGAGGCACACTTTACTTGTATAGTATAAGGTGACCTCACCCACATGGCCATATCAGAAACATACTATCCAACAACAAAATATCGGACTTACTTAATCATGTAGCCAATTCTGCATAAACAAGTGCTTGAATTAATGAGTCAGGCCGAGTACTCAACCCATGCCCGATCCGAATACTTGGTGCGAGTAGGGCCGATTACTATAACAGCAAAAAATGTTTAAAAAATGTAAAATTTTTAAAAATAGGAAAAACATGGTTAAAGTAAAATTAAACAAAACACATCTAAATGATGTTTGAAAAGTAGTGAAAATTGGATTTTAAAAAATTCAATTTGTGACCAAGGGTATTTTCAAAATAATCCAAAAAGAAGGAAAAATGAAAATAAGTATTCATGACCTTGTACTTCCGATCTTTGCCTAAATGATAGAACACATAAAAAAATTTACAAATAGATTTCTTATTTAGTTGAATTTTTTTATAATTTTTTTTAAAATCTCAGAGTCACCAGACTTGCCCGAGGTCAAACACCGGAACAGACAACAGCGTAACGCTGCTTACCTGGAGTGTAAACAGACTTGAACTTTGTGCTAGTTTCTCTCTCTCTGCATGATCCTTGAATGCCTGGAGTATACATAGACTTGAACTTTATGCTAACTTCATTTTCCTGAAAGTACTCTATATATATATATATATATATAGACTTGAACTTTGCGCTAACTTCCTGGCTGATATGAAAACAGAACCGAGAAGCAAAAAGGAAGAGTGATTGCAGTTTGCATTTGAGCAGCTGCATCGTAACCTTCCAACAAGAATCACAAAAGTTTTAACTCCTGGTTAAGTTGTGACCATGGTTGGTTCAGAGTTCAGACCTCGTAAAAGCTCGCAGATAAGATGCAGTTCCTACAAATAACAGTACGAGGCACGAATTTTCCTCTTTCTTTATAGGAGCAGGGAATCATGCCCATAAAGTAGCAGAGTTTTCTTTTTTTTTCTTTTTGAAAATAAGTAGCAGAGGTTATTAAATAAGAAAGAAAGCAAAGAAATCATTGATGAGAAGCAGCCCCAAACAAAACATTAATTCAATTACAAAACATGATAAAAAAATCATTGATGAGAAGCAGACCCCAAACAAAACATTAATTCAATTACAAAACATGATAAAAAAAGGAGACCGCAAAAACTGGCATTTGATTCCCATAGTACCTTACAAATAGATCACATTAACTTCAAAACGAATCTCCATAAATATCAATTAAGTAATACATTATCTAACACTTGATGGATGTCAATAAAATGAAATATTAAGATCATAAATTAATTAATTTGGATTAGAGATGTATTCTAGGGCAAATTGCATGAACACGTGCACCTGCACGCAGAAGGATATCCAGAAGTATCATAGGTAACAGTCATTCTATTATGTAAAGTTTATATAAGGAAGGATATCCAGAAGTATCATAGGTAACAGTCATTCTATTATGTAAAGTTTATGTAAGGAAGGATATCCAGAAGTATCATCGGTAACAGTCATTCTATTATGTAAAGTTTATATAAGGATGCAACCTTATAATGTAGAACTACGGATGCACCTCAAAAATCCATCGGAAAAAGTAGTTTTAATGTTGAAAATCCCTTTGATCATCTCGACATTGAGATACATGACCATGAAAAATAAAAAGATTTTAAGTCTCAGATATAGTGCATTTTACAATATATTATCCACACAGTCCATTTTCCAGATTTTCATATGTTTATAGAACTACTTGATTTTAACCATTTTTGAAATTTAAAATTTATAATTAGGTATAAAAATAGATTTTGAGATAATCCTGAAAACATTTTACATCAAAATTACATACCATGATAAAATTTGAAGGTGCACCTTACCTCTATAACTACGGATGCATCCATATGCCAACTGCACCCTTCTATTATTTATGCTAAAAGAGGCAAAACAAAAAGAAAAGAGCTGTTGTGGTTTATTCTATTCCCATAAAGAAGAGTCTCATACAGCATCTTGGTGGCGCATGATTAAGCTTTTTAATGATTGCCCAAAAACAATGGGGGCATAAATTCTTACTGGCAGCAAAAACAAGACATTTTTGTACAATGGCTTGCAGATAAGATGATATTAACCGCTTTCAATTCATGTACGAAATAGCCTCTTCATGGGCCCTTGCAAAGAACTCCCTAAACCGGCACCCACTGCTTCCGCCAAATACATAGCCTGCATCAAATATTACATACTAAGCTCATATTCTCTCAGAGTAATTAAGAGAGCATACATGATTACCACGTGAACTGACAACGATGATCCCCAAAAGCACCAATTCCAAAATAAAATTGGATGCCAATGGGTAGCAATAGACGTTTTATAGAAAAGTGGTTAGTATGAAGAGACATCAATGCAACCTTCTTAGATGAGAGGGCCAAATTCTTAGGCAAATAATAAATCATACAAATCCCTTCATGCCTTTTTCTTTATGACAACCTGATTTTCAACTTTAATGAGGATTCATGGAAGCCACAAGCTCTCTCATGGAAAGCCCAGAGACATTTATTACATTTATGATGTTTTTTGCACGTACAAGCAGGCACTGAGTTGCATAGGCTCTTTGCTCCTTTTCCATTTTTTTCCTCAATTATTTTGGAAATATAGAGAACTTTTTTAAAAAAATTGTGGAAATACAGAAAGCTCAATCTTAATTTTTTCTTGGGTCAATTATAGAATCTTAAAATTTAATACCAGGAAAACTAATTTTTCTTTACTCTTTCAAATTGTTTTCAATTTTTTTTTCTAAAGATCTCTTTTTTACTACTCTGTTTCCTCGATAATTTTTCTATGAAATCAAAAAATTAAACAACCCCAAGAAGTTATCTCATCTGGATATTCATGATAACAAGATTTTGGCACAATTGAAGTAAGCTTCCTGCTACAATTACAATGTGTTCAGCAGACCAATATAGAATAGGTGTTACCTCCTGAAATGTCTTCTGGAGATCAAAAGCATCTTTGATCCGACGCTCCGAGAACATCCAAGTGTCCTGAAAATCTGGTTAAGATGATCAAAGCAAAAGAAATAATCACCATACTTATAAATTGTGGGTCATCCATTAATTATGAAGAGAAAAAAGCAGGTGGAGTCATGAAAATTATGCAAACATTAATGGGTTCATTGGAAAGAGTCATGAAAATTATGCAAAAATCAATGGGTTCATTGAGAGGAAAGAACCTGGTGAATGATCTGTCAGCATGTACACCTCGGTTGCTGAGTATATACCCCCAAGAACAGTCCTTTTCACATACCAGTTAATGTCCATGGATTGATCTCCTGCAGCATCCCATATCTCATCAACCAGAATTGCCCGCTGCTTCAAACTTGTTGAGATATTCACTGGTTGTGCCTGTTAAAGGAACATAGTCTGAGAAGAGTGTTTTATAGCTGAAAAAATGTTCAGGAAAAAAAAAAAGTAGTATACAACTTAACAAAGGAGAAGCCCAACCTGGATACTAAGTGCTTGATGCCACTTTGAAATGTAGGGTATCTGCATTTCCAGGCGAGTTCGAACAATCTTTGAGATGCGCTGACTCAGTATCAGATCTGGCAAATCCAGGCCTGATTCGATTTTATCTGCCAGCTTTTGCAGACAAAGGTCCATAAAGTACTGAAGGGATCCAGAAAAGGAAAACAGAGGGTCAACACTTTTTTTTATTAACTGAAAAGTCCACCAATTGTACATGCAATTAATACAGAAATATGATTGGACCTAGATTCCGAAGCAAATCATCCACATTTAATGAGTCGGCACAAAGAGAAAACAAGCGGGGTTAAGTTGTTGGAATCCCCAACAGAAAAAGTCAGCAGAAAAAATTAACAAGGATCAAAATCATGCAGAATAGCTTATCCACAATGCCAATCTTGCTGAGAATGGGGTTGGGGTCGTGATAGTAACACCACCTGTGCCCCAGCTAAGGTCTAAGCTTTCATTCTCACCTAACGCATTCAAAAACCATTAACGATTTAGAAAATAGGTAGGGGCTCGTCATCCCCGCTGAATTACCCAAAAAAAAAAAACAATGCCAATCTTGCAGCCTTCTTTTATTTCTTTATCCATCATCACAGCTTCACTCAACTAAGTGACGGTCCATATCAACCACCATTGCATCCTAGCCTGTGCTCTTTGGTTCTCCTTCCATGGAAACCAGCCCCTTCCCTTCAAAATGCTTCATCATCTCAAACTTTACCTACTTAACTGCTCCTCCACAGACTCACATACTGCTAATTAATTTAAAAAATGCCATTTAGGGAATGAAGGGGCCTGCAAGGGACTTGGCACCTGCCCAACCCAAGTGAGACTTGGATAAGTACTAACTTGGTTCAGCGATTTTAAAACATTGTGGTCAAACAAGTGGAGAAACCATAAAACACATACAAGATTTTACCAGAAAATTACATTTTTGAACTCTAACATGAGCTTGTGGAAAAAAACATACGAAATTGGTCAAAGAATATATGGTGCCAGAATGAATACCAATCCAGAGATTGAATTAATATAAAATCACTTGTTTAGAGATTTGTTTCTAGCTGTGATTGGCCACAATGCATGGGTACAAGTTGTAATGTAATTTCTTCTTTGAATATTCTCTCGTATTTTCTCTCTTTTCTTTTCATTTGTTTTTCTTTGTTTCTTGGTATAGGTTCATTTTTCTCTCTCCTTTCTTCTTTTTTATTGTAAATTTGCAAGCATTACAGATTTCCAATGCTCTGGACTTCTCCCGGATTCTACTGTTGTCAGTGAATTGTCTTGCAGCCTGTTTGGGTACAGTTAAAGAAATGCCTGCCAAACTTCGTGGGAGAAGAGAAGAGATGGACAGACAGAATATCCATGTGAAATGCAGCAAAATGGTTCCTTTTACAACAGCTTGGCCTAAGGTATCCAACCAACTTATAAAACAGCTCAAGAAACATTCCTGAACAACACCACTGGAGACCTCAACCCTGAGAACTCACTTAGCCAGTCTGCCCTGGAGACCCCTGTGTAAAGCATGGACTCTGCCATTAACTGTCCTGAACACGCAAGTGAAAATCATTCGCAAATGCAAACAAAAAAAGCAGGTCACCCCTGTCCATGGCAGTCACTCCCAAGGAATCAGACCCACTTGCATCACCTAGCCACCCTTCTGTTTCCTCAGGTGGTTGTGTAACATCCAACTATGTCCACCTATCAGCAAAACCTATAAAAGTTATAGTTTCACCATGGCTCTCTCCTCATCCAGCACGATTATCGTCCTTTCTCCCCACCAATTTCAAACCAGAAATGTTGGGGAAGGTTGAAACTAGAAGGATAGCAGCATCTCTGAAGGTTCTCAATGTACAGTGGCTCCTCTCACCGACGTCATATCCCTGGAGAAGCAAAGCAATCCCTATAGCATCTTCTCGACTACTCAGAAGTTCATCTATGATATTCCATTCCACCAAGGCCAGTTAACACTGGCTAGACTCCCCCCCCAAGCCCTGTTGGCTATTTGTTCCTTACCACCCATGGCAGTCTCCAGTGTTCCTTGCATCTCATGGCTCCTCTCTTTTGAATCGGAAGGTAATTTATTTTGCATTCTTGGATGGTAAAAGGAAATCGGGAGCCTCCATACTTTCTAAGAGGGATTAAAGAGTCTATCCTTAAAAATAGAAAAGAAAATAAAAATAAGAATTCAACTTGCAAGTAAACATGCTCCATGTTTGGAAAACATTTAGAACCATCATGGCTTATTTATCGCTTGCCATTCTCTCTTGCGCCAAATCTGTCAAATATCCAACAATAAGAAAGGCATCACTATAGAGATAGAGGAAGGCGGGAGAATCAGGTTAAAACTCCCCTCAATAAAGGCTAAGCTAGATCATTGTGCTTTGTAAAATGATACATTGATAAATGATAAGAAAGGAAGTCACGGTCGTGTTTAGTAAGTGTAACATTTACTGTGGTAACCAGGTTCTCTAGGGTCAATGCCCTAATTTTAACGAAAACTAGCACACTCAGGTGGTAGGCCCAATGATATTACCCCCAAAATCAAATGGAAAAAATATACTCTATCAAGGAAAGAGCAAGCAGCAAAAACAAGCACACCCTTGGGGGAGTTGCATAACAGGAGTCCAAGAAAACCTCCAATTTTGCCGGTTACTATAGCTTTCCCCCATCTGATGGGGGATAATGTACAGGAATGGGGAAAGTCAATAACCCGACTTTCAGGGATGTTGGGAAAGCAGCCCACCAGGGTATATCCTGGCGTTTCATAGAAAAGAAAGTCGAACTTTGAGGGTGAAGGTTTTCTTTACCCTCCTCACTCCATTTCTCTATGCTCATTCTATCGCTCAAGGCTATCCTCATTCTCTCTCTAGGTAGTCTCTCACTCTTTCAAAGCTCTGCTCACTCTCTCACTCAAAATTATGCTCATTGACTCGCTCAAGTATCTGCTCACTCTCTTTCAGCACTCTCTACTCACTTTTTCTCCACTCGCTCTCCCCTCTATTTTTTCACTCTCTCCTCCCACCTCTAATCTGTATGAGCCATCCATTTAACTACGATCAGCGAGTACAAGAGATAGAGACCGAAAAATTATCGATTAATAGGACCAATAAGGTTAGGATCCAAATCACTTATTTCTGATAGAGCAGAATGGCTGATCAGTATTAGTATAGCAAACCCCAAATAGTTGAGAAAGGCTCTGATGATGATGATGATCCGAATCATTTTTTTTACAACCATTATTATAATAAAAAATTTCATTCAAAAGATAAACTTCAATCTCTAATTAATTAATCATATAATGGACAGTTAAAACAGGAGGATTCCAGCTTTCTAGGTTCCCAAACCTGGGAAACTGCTATCACCAGGGAATTTAGACAGTGTAACGGTTCACAGTTTCCAGGCCACTAGTTTTTCTTTTCCTCATAGTTTCCAAGCCTCCAAGTTTCCCTGGGTAGAGGGAAAACTGTACTTTCAGTCATCAGATGCACCCTTAGAATATGTCAAATTCCTAACATTCGGCACTTATTTTGAGTCACTCGACTATTTTTCCCAAACACAACCAAATATTCATCCTCTAAAGAGAAATACATATCCTAGCCTCGTAGAAAATCAATTGGGATACTACCAACTTCACATACTTAAAGTAAATCATAGACAGTGCACTGCAAGAATACTCTGCCAACTTAAATGGATTGTCATGTGCCAATCGAGTAAGTATGAGGTATTTTAAGCAATTATAATGGTGCTCAACATCTTTTGGTCATAACAAATTTCGCCCCACCAATGATGTCACGACCCCGCTTCCTGCCCTCTTTATAGACCGTGATCATGAAGTTTTCCCTCTTTATAGACCGTGATCATGAAGTTGCAAACGCCACTTAGGTTGGAGTGACTCAACGCTTTATAAAACAGTAATCAGTGCAAACCATGAAAGAAAGAAAAACACCAAACACATAAAACCACCTAAAAAGCCGGACAATTAATTCCGAACCATCATTAGCTCCAAGGTATAACAAAAGTGTCCAAGGCTCCTATGGCCCAAAAACATTAGATAACATCAAAATCCTAACAACTATATGGCCAAACTGCCAAAAAAACACATCAAAAAAGGCGTCCTCGTCAAGCTCAGGGCGTCAAGCTCAGGGCTCCAATCGTCAACTGTACTCACCAAACTGCTCGCCTTTCCCTTGCGAGCTATCACTCTACATAGATAGAAAATTAATGGAATGAGCTATAAAGCCCAGTAAGTAAATCAAAGCACCATGTGTTCCTGCCCACATACAATAACTCAATCTCATACTCCAGATTTATGCAAGTCTAAGTAACCTGAAACCATGTATAACATTTAATTTGGTAATGTATCATAAGTGATTCCTTTCATGGTGGAACAATCACAATTCAGATATCAGATATCATATGAATTAGCAGTTCAACGAACCTTTCCTTTATGAGTATCATCACACACATTTCACATTACACTACCAATGGGTGTCCCATTGCAGAGTGCCTCATATCACACATATCATACCACATCGCATCACACTACCAATAGATAACCCATTGTATAGTGCCCCTCATCACATAGCACATACATATTTCAGATCATACTTTCATTTCAGGGCATACTTTCATTTCAGGGTATACTTTCATTTCATACACATTCAATATTTCATAAACATTCCCTATTTCATAAGCACTCACTAGCTCATAAGCATGCCTTATCGCAATTATGCACATTTAATATTTCATAAACATTCACTGTTTCGTAAACATTCATTGCATCACAAGCACATCTTAATACAACCATGCACATTTACTAGTTCATAAACACGTCTTATCACATTATGATTACACATTATATCACACACGTGCGGCAAGTCCATGCTTACACATCATATCTCATCATGCTTACACATTATACCATATTATGCTTACACATTATATCATATTATGCTTACACATTATATCACATTATGTGGCAAGTCTATGCTCACATATGAAATCACAGTACTTATCACATATCACTTATCACATATCACATATCACATTACATATATTATCAGTGGCATAATCTCAAACCATGAAGAATTTCACTCTACAACCAAAAGCAACCTTGAAGAGGACTCACCTATCTTTCATTTGAATCAAATTTGAACTCATTTGGACATATAAAAGTTGGTGTAAAGTGCAATGCAAAGAGAGTGTAGTTTTCCGGCAAATCTCAGAATTTCAGGCGACACTCTTTTGAAAAATGTAGCCTATCTCTCAATTCATAAAGAATCTCACTCTACAACCTTCAACACTCTTTTGAAAAATGTAGCCTATCTCCCAATTCATAAAGAATCTCACTCTACAACCTTCAACACTCTTTTGAAAAATGTAGCCTATCTCCCAATTCATAAAGAATCTCACTCTACAACCTTCAACACTCTTTTGAAAAATGTAGCCTATCTCCCAATTCATAAAGAATCTCACTCTACAACCTTCAGAACAATTGAAGAGAACTCACCCATCTTTCATTTGAATCAAATTTGAACTCATTTGGACATATAAAAGTCGGTGAAAAGTGCAATGCACAGAGAGTGTGGTTTTCTGGAAAATCTCAGAATTTCAGGTGACACTCTTTTGGAAAATGTAGCCTATCTCCCAATTCATAAAGAATCTCACTCTGCAACCATAAGAACAATTGAAGAGAACTCACCCATCTTTCATTTGAATCAAATTTGAACTCATTTGGACATATAAAAGTCGGTGAAAAGTGCAATTTACAGGGAATACATATTTCTAGAAAATTACAGGAATTTTTAACCAAATTTAGACAACATAACTCCACCCCCATTTCACAAGCATATGCATAATCACACTTCAATTTCATGTTTTTACCAACAAATCAAGCATGCAGCACTAAAAAAACACAAATCAATTTCATACTTTAGCAATAGATTAAACATGCATCACACAAGGCATGAAAGCATGGGGAAGATCCTACTTACCTGCACCATGGGATTCCAACTCCCTTCCCTTGTCAAGCTCATTAGTGTGGCTTCAGTGCCTAAGGTTCTAAAGTCTAAAGGGGAAAACGTGAGTGAGAGAGAGAGAGAGAGAGCAAAAAGGTGAATGAGCTGGGGGAGGGCCTTTATAAAGTTAAAGGGGGAGAGAGAGAGG
>NW_006497159.1:1623228-1636459 GCF_000471905.2 Amborella trichopoda
TACCTGCACCATGGGATTCCAACTCCCTTCCCTTGTCAAGCTCATTAGTGTGGCTTCAGTGCCTAAGGTTCTAAAGTCTAAAGGGGAAAACGTGAGTGAGAGAGAGAGAGAGAGAGCAAAAAGGTGAATGAGCTGGGGGAGGGCCTTTATAAATTAAAGGGGGAGAGAGAGAGAGGGTTGCATGCAAGGCCAAGTGGCTTGCATGCAAAAAGAGAGAGAGAGAGAGGTGTCCACATGCATGAGCTGATGTGGCACACATGCATGGGGTAAGGTGGCAATGAGGTGGCAGCACATGGGTGAGGAAAAGAAGGGGGAGAAAAAGGAGAGGAAGTCCCCCCCTTGGACCACCCTATTCAACGCACACCATCGTAAAACGTTACGCATGGCGGCTAGACAGAACACGCACGGCGCCAGGAAAACACACACACAATGGTCACGACAGTCAGGAATTTACACACACACAAAGGTCAAGAATTACACACGCGGCGGTCAGGCAGGAATTACACACACGGCGATTAGGAATTCCATGCAAAACAGTCTGGGCCCTTACAAATGATGAGAAGCCACTCACTCTTACCTAAGGAATCTAGAGCAAAGAAGGATATTTGTCATACGTTGGTCTGCTTCTAAGAGGTATACATATCTGAAATTCCAGCGTATTATTCAAATCTTTTCAAAATAAAATAGAACACTGTCATAATTTCCACCCATTTCATTGTGAACACAAAAAAATGGCAGATGAAACTAACATCTTGGATAATCCAATAACAACTTCAATATTTAAGTAATGAGGGTTTCTAAATGGCTACTCCTTCCTTACCCACAAGGATCTCTAGACATCCTTTTACCATCATGTTAGCTCTTATTTAAGCCCTCCAACCCAGCTAACTAAGAAAAAGGAAGAAAGAAGATTTCTTGCATCATATGGATGAAATTAGTTGAAGAAAGATGGGGAAAAGATCCAGCATCAATGTTAGACACTAAAACTATAGGAAATGACAAGAAACATCTGAGGTGACTATTTTAGCTAAATAATGAAGACATCTACCAGTTGAATCACCACTCGTGAAACACAGCAAGTATTATACCATTTGTCTGAAATGGCTTTCTAATGTTTATGCAAAGGTGAGGATATAGTTAGAAGGTAATGTTGTAATCAAATTAAAAGGGAAGCGATATTTGATGAAATTAGCTGTTTTGGCATTGCAACTACTGTAAGAGAAAAACATTTTAACTACAAGTTAGAACAACCTGATGTCAAAACTTGTAGTAACTGCAGTATGGTGAATGACATCTAGTGCACAAATTAAATAGAAGAGACCAACAAGTGGTTTTGGCTATATCACAATGCAAATCCGACCCTCAACATTAATCAGCTATCATGTTTTTGGTTTTCCTTTTTTTCTGTTTTTTTTTTTTTAAGAAACTATTGCTTAAGTAGAAATAATGCTCAGATGTGTA
The DNA here is from genome assembly GCF_000471905.2 of Amborella trichopoda. Next base: position 1,624,690 of record NW_006497159.1, read on the forward strand.
TGAAACATCGCACACTGATCAAATAAACAATACCTCTAGCTTGGCCAGCATCTGGGTTTTTTTGAGAATCATTCGAATCATCCTTAATAATATTAAGGGTCACATTGATTATTTTTCTATCAAAAGGCAACAATTTATATGAGGAACAGTGGAACCAATGTGGAGGACACTATCATATGCTTCATGCCTCCAATGTAAAAGTGGAGAACTGTTGGTCTACAGAAGGTGCACAGTTGGATTAGTTGTTGCTAGCCACAATATTCTTTACATGTACTTCACAGTCTTGGGCATTACAAAGTCTAACATTCATAAAAAATCAGATCATAAGCAAATACTAAGATCCTCTTATCAACAACATTTATGTGTTCCATCAATTTAAATTGCCCACTTCAAAACATTTCAAGCCATTTTCTAATGCTTTAATCAAAATTGTGTGAATATTAATAGGAACAATCTTGTTTACAAAGCCATGATATGATTGATCCCCTTGTTTATCATAATCATCATCATGTTCTATGCCAAGATTCTATAAATGAAAAGATGATTGGAATTTCTAGAACCGAACCTTTGCCATCACAGGCTGTACACACTCCTTACAGTGGAAGGCATGGGTCTAGAAACTAGAAAGAACCTCTTCGGAAATCAGTCATAAAATTCTCCAAAACATAAGGCAGTACAATACACTAACTGGCTCATGAAATTCATGAATAACTACTAGTAAGCAAACAGATAGGTGGCTCAACCTCACACCATTCAAGGAGTTAAGGTTTATTACGTGCTAGCAGGACGACTTAGAGAAATTAAACTGCAATCCATCTTTGACTTATATTAGTTCCATCCTGATGAGAAAAAGTAAAATTAAGGGTAACCTCAGAATGCAAGAAGAGAATTAGCTGGGCATATGTACTTCAGACTAAATGCAGTAGCCACAGAAGAAACAGAAAAGAAAAAATTGAGTAAACGGAAAAAAAAAAAAAAGCAGAAGAACAAGGGAAATGATAGTTTCCAATCAAATCTGAGCAGAAATACAAGTAACAATAATAACAGAAGAAATAAACTCAATACCATTCACCAAATGCACAAAAGAACTAAAGAATCATAAAACGTGAAGAAGCATTTCCATGCTTATTCCCAGAAGTCGACAGCAGATTACCTCAACAAGTGCAGCTTCTTTCCTCGCAAATGATCCAACAATTGAAGGAGAAAGGCCCACGTCTTTTGCACCACAAATCATCGCTTCCTCACTCCATCCCAATCTCACCTAAAACCAGGGATTCACTTTCAATCAAAGCTAAACACTAAACCCTAAAATAGGAGAGGAAAAAAAACAAAAAGTCTCTACCACGTGGGAAATTGCAGCATCAAGAACACAAGCCTGCTCATCTCTGTACTCTCTTCTGCAATCTCTCTGTCTCCTTTTGTCTCCTTCTGCTTCTTTCTGATTCTTGTGATTTGTGTGTGGTTTAGTTGAAAAGGGACGATAAAGAGTAGAAAGGGGCATCATTCTACCTAATTGCCGCCACAAATTCCTGGACTGAAAAGGCCGCAGTGGCAGCATTATGAAACCCTAACAAAAAATGGAGGATTGGTTCTTTTCTGTGTGTTAATTTTCACTTCTCCGAAACTGTGATTGAAGTCGGGTCATCCGACGAGTGAGGGGTAGTTTAAATATGGAATACGTGCTTGGCATGCGCATTTTCCTGAGAGCTGTACACGCCATTAGAGCTTTGAATTGGGGGATTTTTGGGTATATTTCTCAGCACTTTTGATACCATTACAATCACTCCAATCTCCCAATCAAAAAGGTACATTTTCGTGGACAAACGAAACCCCCCATTTTAACACATGTTTTTAAAACATATTCCCAACATATGGCGGTAAATCACACGCCAACATGATCGGTCCGGTATAAATGTTTGAACTAGGTTTTTTCGGTCTGGCACAAAATTGTGATAGATAGACTTTTAATATTATAATTCTCGATCCGACACAATATGTGTCGGGCCTGCTTTTGACATTAAAATGGCCGGCTTTGCACAAAATGTGTCGAAGAAGCTTATATTTAAATTGTACCAATCTGACGCAAAATGCATTGGATCGGTTATATATTCACTTTCTGCCAGTCTGGTACATTTTTCATCGAACCGACTTAGAGAGAGTGGAAAACATGCCCCAAGAAAAGAGTATTTTAGTAAAAACAAAGTCAACTTTTTTTTACTTGGGTTGATTGAAAAACAAACGGAAAAATTGCAGATACCCCCAAGTTTGAACGTTCTATGCAATCTCTCCTGAACAAAACTTTTCTTTGCAACTTTTACCCCGAATCTACTTTCCTAGCAAATACACCTTAAGTCAAAATAAATAAAAGACCAAAATGCCCTCTTTTAAGTTAAAGGCCTCTCTCTTTTCCAGTCATGGTCTCGATCTGGCAATAGGATAGGTAGTCCGACACTAACTGCACGTGGTCCGACACATCCAACATTCGGTCTGACAATTGTTTTTCTGTCTAGGTTGTTAGTTTGGCAAAAGGAAATGTGGTCCGGCACTGGGTGCCCTCAGTCTGGCAAATTTTTTATGGGTTGGCAATTGTTCTACACGGTCTTGCACATGATGACTTCAGTCCGACGTGTCTTTACGTCGTTCTCGCACGTCTTTATGTCAGTCTGGCAGTTGTTCTACACGATCCAGCACGTGATGATTTCGGTCCGGCGTGTCTTTACCTCAGTCCAGCACGTCTTTGCGTCAGTCCGACAATTGTTTACTACGGTCTGGAAGTCAATGTTTGGTTGTGTATTTTATAAAGATGTGACACGAGCATGTACGGACAATGGCATTTTGATCTAAATAACTATAACTTTTGACTTGGGGGAATTTCCTAGAAAAATATTTTTTATTGTAAAAGTAGTGAAAATAAAGTTGGTTGGGGGGAGGTTTTGTAGAAAGTCCAAGTTGGGGGTATATGTAATTTTCCCGAAAACAAAAAAGTGTTGGGGTTAATAGTGTAGTATCAAAAGGAGTGGGGTAGGGGTAGGGGGAAAGACATGCCCAAAAAGTACAAAATAGGAGGGTATTTATAATTTGGAAAACATTTTTATAAGTGTGAGGCTCTAAACAAGCAAATTAGGGCGCAACTAAAAAATTCCATTAGAAGAGGTTGTTATGATGCCTAAATATCCTCAAATTGATCATCTCAACCTCAAGATGCATGAGCATGAGAAAAAAAATGGGTTTCAAGTTTTGAAAATAGTAAATCTTCTAATGCATTTTTGGGCCAACGTTTTTTTTACTTCTCTCAACTCAAACAAACAAACATTCTCTCTCTCTCTCCTAACTAATTCATTTACCTTATTTTATTGAACCTTTTCTCTCCTTCTCTTAATAGATTTATCCGTTTTTTATTTTTTTGTTATTTTGCTTTACCTTCACTCACAACACCCATTATACTTTAGTTCACTTTATCCAATTACTTCATTTAATTGTATTTATTTTTATTTATCTTATTTATTCATTTTATCTTCATTCATCTTTACCTTATTTTATTCAATTTATCTCTTTTTATATTATTTCCATCATCCCATTTTATTTTATCCATTTCATTTATTTTATCTTACCTTACTTTATTTTAATTTATTCCTTTACCTTATTTTATTTACCCCACTTATTTTATTTTAATTTATCTTTATCTTCTTTATTTTATTTTAGTTTTCTCACCTCATTCATTTTATTTCATTTTCATTTATTCCATTTTATTTTATTTATTTTATTCCACTTATTTCATCCTACTATCCCTTACTCTATATTTACCCATTTATTTTATTTTAATTATCTCATCTTATTTTATTTTCTTCCATCCTTTTTACTTTATTTTACTTCATTTTATTTATTTCACTTCACTTCATTCCATTTTAATTCTAATTCCATTTTCTAATTTTATTTTATTTTTATTTTTATTTTAATTCATGTCTCTTATTTTTATTTCATCCTGTAGCAAGGTGGGGACCTTGCCCCACTTGTTGGTACTTCTAATGTGTGTGTGTGTTTGTAGGCAAGGAGAAATAGCTCAAGGGAGGCGATTCCAAACCGGCCATGGGCTAGAGGGCATTCCAACGTGATCTACGTGGGCACTCACGCGAGCTAGCTCGAGTGTGTCACGGACCCACTTGAGATAAGTCCTGCCTCATGACCCTAATTCCTCTCTCACCGGTTGGTACTCCTGCCCACGTCTTCTTTACATGATTCCCGAGAGAGCGATTTCAAGTCTCGGGTCCATCTCGAACCTAGAACCACGCCACCAGGTCAACCCTACCAGGAGGGCAAGATAGAGGCACCTAACCACCAGCCACTCAACAACCATGGTCCCAAGACCGTCGAGAACCGGTCCTTACACGCTCGTTATACAAGAGTCGAGTCCAGTCGGGGCACATAAAACCTGTCAAGCTCAGAAACCTTCAGCCACACCTAAAGCTGCCATCCTTGGAGAAATGGTCAGTGTAATGGTGGTAAACGAACCGAGCGACTACCAGGAAGCACACATGGAAAGGTTTGAACAGATGGTGCAAGAAATGATGAAAAAGATTGATCGCATAGAGGCCGTGCGACACTCGGCTAACCATGAGGCCAATTCCCATCATCCAGATGATACACCTCGAAGGCAGCCTCCTCCTCTTGCCTCACAGGACAATTTTGTCCCTCACCCTGTCTCACAGGCAGACATTGATGCTATGGTAACTCACAGCCTAAAGAGGAGACAAATCCCAGTAATACAGGGTGTAACGCTTACCAGAAGATGTACCCCTCATACATTGATCAGGTGTCGTTTTCCTAAAACTACAAGAAAGGGAAGTTTCCCGTGTTCAATGGTACCACATCCCCGCACCATCATATCGCCCACTTTCAAACAACATGTCGAGAGACAACGGCTGATGGGAGACTCCTCCTCAGTCAGTTCATTGAAACTCTTTATGGCCCAGCCTTCCAGTTGTACGCTCGACTGCCACAAAATTTAGTACATACTTGGGAGGAAATGGAGAAACTGTTCCATCAATGTTTCTATGAGGTCAAGTGAGAGGTCCAAACCATAGACCTCCTCACCTTAACCCAAGAACCTGACGAACCCATGGATCAATTCATAGCAAGGTGGAGGGATTTTGCCCTCGCCATCCCAATCCCATGCCTAAGAAGGAAGCAGTTCAGATCTGTGTGCGAAACATGCGCCATGAGATTGCTTTACATGTTGAAGCCTCCAATCCGACCTCCATGTCAGAGTTGATCGCTAAGTTGGTTCGCATAGAGACCTTGTGACGCCACCATGGCGGGTCACGACAACAGTCTTCAAGCTTGAGAAACAATCGGGGCAATGGTAATTCTCGGACCAACGCCCTGGACAATCAACAAAAAGGAGTGATCAGTGTGGCCGTCACCATAAGCGATCCAAAAAAGCTTGTCTCTCAGACTTTGGACCTCTCTAAAGGGGTAAGCACAACAAAGGCAGCACTCAGGCAGGCAAACAACAACAGTCATACAACCGAGTACCCCCACCTGCAAACCTTAATCGAGATGACTATTGGATTAGACATCAGAATAAGGTATATCCTTTTGAAAAGGAATGGGTTCTTGTGCTGCTCTGACTATTATTGGAACAGAACATGATTGAGCTGCTCGAGATCAAGTTCCCCGATCAAGGTGGTCTCGATACTCATGCAAGATACTGTGCTTATCATCGAAGGGTAAACCACTCCACAGAAGAGTGATATACACTTAAAGACCTCATCGAGGCTCTAATCCAAAAGGGCTAGATCAAGCTCGAAGACCTTAAGAAAGCATTCGAGGCACTGAAGCCTCCCATGCAGTAACAGTTCAGGAGGAAGATGAGGAAGCCACTGCATTCTTAACTCCAAAAGGCATCTTCTGCTACACAATGATGCCCTTTGGGTTGAAGAATGCAGGCGCTACGTACCAGCGAGCCATGACAACCATCTTCAAAGATATGATGAACAAGGAGGTCGAATGTTATGTGGATGACATGGTGGTAAAATTCGAAGAGAAAGATGCTCACATGAGAGATCTTGAGAAGGTGTTCGAACGATTATGCCTTTATCGACTCAAGATGAACCCGCTAAAATGCGTGTTTGGCATGAGTTCCAGAAAATTCTTAAGGTTTATTGCTAGACATCGAGGCCTCGAAGTTGAGCCTGTCAAGATCAATGCAATTCAGGAAATGCCGCCACCAACTACATTGCGTGAGCTGCGGTCCCTTCAAGGACAGTTGACTTATATTCGGAGGTTCATCTCAAATCTCTCGGGTTGTTGTAAACCCTTTACACACCTGTTAAAGAAGGATACCCCATTCATCTGGGATGAGGCATGTCAAGCGACCCTTGATGACACCAAGCAGTATTTACTCAATCCTCCAATGCTCTCTACATCAGTGTTGGGAAGACCTCTCATCTTGTATGTGATTTCCCTCGACGAGTCACTCGGAGCCTTATTGACACAAAAAAAATGACGAGGGGAAAGAGACTGCACTATATTATCTCAGCCGCAGGATCCAAGGGGCCAAGAAGAATTATCCCCCTATAAAGACGATGTGCCTGACCCTAATCTTCGTGGTACAAAAGCTTCGTCACTATTTACTCGGTCATGAAGTAAAACTCATATCGAAAGTTGACCCTGTAAAGTTTCTCATGACGTGTGTCCATGCTTATTAGGACGCCTTGCTAAGTGGTTGTTATTATTGATGGAATTTGACATCACATATGTACCTCAAAAGGCTGTCAAGGGTCAAGCTTTAGCCGATTTTCATGTAGCACATCTAGCACAGGCAAAATCTCCTTTGTCAGATGACTTACCTGATGGAGAAGTGTTTTGTGTAGAACTTTCTCAAGCATGGGAGATGTACTTCGACGATGCCTTCCAATCTGATCGCAGAGGCACTGGAGTAGTATTCATGACTCCAAAGGGAGGGATACTTCCTTTATCCTTCTCTCTCACCGAAGTTGCTTCCCATAACGAGGCAGAATATCAGTCCCTTATAATTGGGTTGGAGATTGCCTTCGATCTAGACTTGGAGCAGCTAAAAATCTATGACGACTCTAAGTTGGTCATTCGACAACTTAAGGGGATCTATGACATGAGAAAAGACACTCTCAAGCCTTATCATGATACTGTAAAATCGTATATGGATCAGTTTGAGGACTTATCCCTGAGTCACATCCCTAGGAGGTTAAATTCACAGGCCAATGCACTCGCAAAACTCGGGCCTACAATTCAATTGTCCTCACCAGGACCCGCACCTGTCTGGGTGGCAGTGCATATATATTGAACTGAGGACCGAGGTAGACACGGATGATGAGAGAAATCTCTTCCCTGAGTGCGCACCTTATCCATTCGGGGCACTTTTATCAACCAAAGAGGTTCTTAAAGCTAGCAAGAAATCATACAAAGTCAAGGAACTGATATTTAGAGAAAAGAACCATAGTTCTTTGATCCAATATGTGCAGAAATTGAGCAGGTGGAAGCTTAGAGAGAGCTGATCCCCAATTTCATAAAGTATGGTAGACTGCCTGAAGATCGTACTGAGTGTAATAATGTGCACCGAATGTCTACCAAGTACACCCTTCTCGATGGAGATATTCTCTTCTGTCGATCTTTTGACAAAATTTTTCTCAGATGTGTAGATGCACAAGAAGCAAATAAGGTGTTGGAAGAAGTACACTCAGGCATCTATGGACTGCATCAGTCTGGTCTTAAGCTTTATGAACGGATAGGCAGATTGGGGTACTAGTAACCTTTGATGATTGCCGAATCCTTACACTATGCCAAGAGGTGCCAGGTTTGCCAAGTGCACTTGAGCCTCATTCATCGGCCTCCACACCCTACAGTGGCATCATGGGCCTTTTCACAATGGGGCATGGATATCGTAGGGCCTATCAACCCTCCTTCTATAATGAGACATGTCTTTATTCTGGCAGCGACATATTATTTCTCAAAATGGGCTGAAGCGGTCCCACTCAAGTAAGTTCCTGGGGCCACGGTGGTCAGTTTTGTGCGGCATCACATCATATACCGATTTGGGGTGCCTGACCAGATTATATCAGACAACAGACCTCAATTCAGAAGTCATCATATCGATCGCTTGGTTAACCAGTTCGATTTCGAGTGGAAGTACTCAACTACCACCCTCGAGCGAATGGCTTAACCGAGGCTTTCAATAATATGCAGTGTTCTAAGGAAAGCAGTATCAAAGGCAAAGAAGAACTGGCATGAGAAGCTTCTTGAGGCACTGTGGGCTTATTGCACCACCACATGAAATGCCACCGATTCCACTCCTTATTCCCTGGTCTATGGGGATGAAGCAGTCTTACCCCTTGAGATTCAACTCCCCTCGTTATGGGTCGCCATACATCAAGGACTGACTAAAGATGAAAGAGTCAACCTTCACTATCAAGAGTTGGATGCGCTCGATGAAAAGAGGCTACAAGCTCAACAGAACCTCGAGCTCAACCAGGGGAGAATGAAGAGGGCCTTTGACAAGTCTGTCAAAATTCGCTCATTCGCTCGTGGGGACCTCGTTCTAGCCTTCAAAAGGCCGATTGTTATGCATTGCAATGCAAAGGAAAGTTTGAACCCAAATGGGAAGGTCCCTTTATAGTTAAGAAAGTCTTGCCAAATGGGGCTTATATACTGGCACATCCTGACGGGGAGGAGGCGATGCCCCCTATCAATGAGCGGTATCTGAAGAAGTATTATCACTAATACACTCTTAAAAGATCCAATGTACAATCGAAAATAGTTAAGTATAAAAGAAAAGGAAAGGAAAAGAAGCGAGACAGTCTAAACAAAGTTTAACTCTTTTTATTGCATTAGAGGGAGTTACAAGTTACAATCAAAGGCCATTATTAAGGAGGTTACAAATCTCTTGCATTTGAGGAAAAGGGAAAAACTATGCCGAAGTGTTGCTCTTGCATCCAAGGAAAAGAAGACGGTTGACCCCCAGTGTCGCTCTTGCATCTGTGGAAAGGAGGATGGTTACAGCCCAAAATTCCTCTCGCATCATAAGAAAAGAGGACAACTAACCACATCATCGCTCTTGCATATGAGGAAAGGAGGATGGTTAAAGGCCAAAAATGGCTCTCACAATAGGAGGTGGTGGAAGCGCTTTGATCAAGTATATCAGACATACAAAGCAAACTTCTTTGGCAAGTAACTAGACTATGATGGAGAGCATACCTTGTTCACAGTGAGTGGCCTTCCACAGAACAACATGGCCTTCATTGTTGTGTTGGAGGACTTGGCTTCCAATAGGCATCATAAATCCAGCCTTACCATTGGCCATCACCCTTTGTCTACCCAAGTCTTCGCCGTTTGTGACTTGCCGTGCGCAACTCTTTGCCTAGCATAACCATAGATGAAAGCAACTTACTGTCGTTCATGAAAGGATCATCAAGTAAGTAGCCACCGCCGCACGTAATCAACATCGTGCGTGTCATGACGCTGACCACGAGCAACTGAGGCGCTGATGAGCACTGCGTAAGGCTAATGCTGGCTATGATTTTCAGAAGCAACGCCGGCAGTGTCTGACCAAGGGCTAATGCCGACTAAGGCTAACGTCGGTTGTGTTGGACAAAAGGTTAATGCTGGCTGAGGCTAATGCGGACTGAAGCTAATGCCGGCTGTATTCACTCCCCGTGACCTCTCTGCTGCCTATGAATTTTCATCTCCCCGGTGACTGTGCAACTTCCCGAGACTTTTCATCTTCCGTGACGGATCAAACTCTCGAGACTCCTCATATTCCGCTACAAATCGAACTCCCGAGACTTCTCGTCTTCTGCGATGAATCGAATTCCGGAGAACTCTTCGTCTCCTCACGACTGTTCGCCTTCCTGCGACTGTTGCCTTCCCTGCAACCTTCGGTTTCTTGTCGGGAAAAGACTTCCACTCGTTGGGAAAGCACCCCTACTCATTGGAAACCACCTCCACTCACTGGAAACTTGCCAACACACCTTCCCTTCTCCCTCTACAACACTATAGAACCATCGAGAAACGACCAGAAGTTCATGGAGATGCCTAGTGACCCTCGCCTACCATTCTCCCTCCTCAGCGGTGACTTAGAATCACTGCCAAATTCGGCCAACTCTTTTCGCACTCCGGCAACACTACCCTCGTGAAGCCCCCTGCGTGGCACTGCTCGCCGGTGAACTCTCGCAAATACCCTGCGAGCTTGCCGGAATCCACACGCCGGAAGTTGTTCTCCCTCTCTCACTCTTACTATTTTACCTTTGGTGAAAAACAGTAAAATGGAGCTTTTTTTTCCTCGTCATATACGACAAGCTTCCCCAAGGTGCCCCCCACAAAGCGATAATACCAGATAGGTCCCCGAAGTCTAACAAGCAACAGGCCAAACCTGGTCGGGCTCAGACTCGAGGCCTGAACAGACACTTATCATTGCCTGTACAATGCTGATCACTAACTTTCAGATTGGTCAAGGCCGAACCGGGTTGGGCTCAGACTCGAGGCCCGATAGCAGGCTAACGCCAGCTATGGTCTCTATCGCTGCCTGTAACTAACGCCGCATGCAACCAATGTTGTGCGTGTCGTTGGCAATTGCCAGCACCGTGCATGTTAATGTTACCGCTGCATGTGTTGCTACTAGCCATGGCTAACGCCGAGCATGTCAGAATCTGTTCATCACTGTGTGTGTTATAGCATCATCCCCACTAGGAGTTATCCCAAGGCCACAACCCATCATCCCCGGTGGAGTTAGGTGTATGACAAAAGGTCATGCTTACCCCTTTAATCCCTTGTGGGTCAGTCGAGCACCAAGCTATCCTATCCCCAAGAGTCAGGTTACTTTCCATGAGCCATGGAGTTCCACCTTTCACCTTAAGGAGTCATACTTGTCCCCTAATCCCCAGTGAAGTCTGCTTATCCATCTAAAACCCTCGCTGGTCTTGACCATTTTATCCCAGGGAGTCAGATTATCATCCACAAACCTACTCTCCCTATGGAGTCTCATTTTTTCACCAAAGGTTCATACTTGCCCCCTAACCCCCAGTGAAGTCTGCTTCCATTTGCCACTCTGTTTAAGCCCTCTACTTGTGTATCCCCAGGGAATCGGATCACTATCCATACACCTGTCCCTCATTGAGCTTCACCTACATGGCGACCCACATCATGGTCCATGCTGTATGACCTTAAATTGCACAGCCTTGGTCTAGTTGCAAGATCATAAACCGCATGGTCCATGCTGCATGACCTTAAACTGCATAGCCTAGGTCTAGTTGCACGACCTTAAACTGCATGGTCTATGTTGCATGACTCTAAACTGCGCAACCTTGTTCCAGCTATACCACCCTAAACTGTAGTGCACATCTTGGCTGCATGACGTTAAAAAGCTTCGCATCATGGTCGAAACCATATGACCTTAAACTGTAGCGGAGGTCTAGTTGCACAACCTTAAACTGCATGGTCCAAGGCTCATGACTCTAAATTGCATAGCCACAGTCCAGCTGTATGACCTTTAACCATAGTGCACATCCTGGCCTGCTTTGCATAAGTCCTGGAGGCATGACATTAAACATGCCCCACTTACTAGCACATGCCCTTTACGTGCATTTTCTCGCACGTCTTCCTTAACCGACTGGCTCATGCGCATGTCATCTTCATCAAACCCACATTCAATTCACCTTCCTTCATTACCATTCATCATTCCCCAGTGAGTCTCACCCATGCTCACAAAAAATGGCAAACCATCCCACTATCCATACTCACC
>NW_006497159.1:1636513-1689494 GCF_000471905.2 Amborella trichopoda
CAGGTAGCCTTGTGCCATCTCCCCAAAGTAAGTCAAAACCATCACCATACTCACTCCATGGCCTCTATAGACTGCCATCCATATCTACCATGGTCCAACTGTAAGACCTTAAACTATAGTGCACATCCTGGCCGCATGACGTTAAGAAGCTTCACACAGGTCCTGAAGGCCTGACCCTAAACACGCCTTCATTAAAAAAAAAAAAAGAAGGAAAAAAGAAAAAGAATAATGGGCATGGTATACATCTGGATTGGGAAACGCCATGAGTAAAAATGACGGACAGGCATGGTCACGAAACCATTAGTAAAAGAGTTCCGTGAAATCCGGGCACAATGAAAACTCGAAAGGGCACCGTGAGTAAAAATAGAAGAAAAGGGTAGACGTGGCCGAAGGTCATGGGTAAAAGAGGCCCAAATAAAAGGAGGTTAGTGAAAACCGTTTTTACGACGCCACTTCCCACTCCAAGTGAAAATCCGCAAAAAAATGAGCATCAAGGAAATATTTCTGGTGTCATATCTTCAGGCGGTTTCAGTCATCATTTAAAAGGTTGATGCAACGTTCATATCTACAACAATAAGCAGGTTGATGCAGCGTTCATCTCCACAGGCGGCTTCAGCCATCATTTAAAAGAAAAATCCCTGGTGTCACAATACCAGGACCTAAAAACACGAGCATCAAGGAAAAATTCAGATAGATTGAGTCCATTTGATAAAGGACTCGCATGACAGAAGACTCACCAAAAGGTGAGACAAGTCTCATGAAGAAAAACATCATTCCCAGGATGTCACTAAACGCACTCCAAGATGCTGAAGATGCACAAAGAAGGGTAAGTCAGCCATGACTTTGGACCTGTTATGTAGCAACGGGATTGAGCCCTATGGGGTTGCCTCAGACAAAGAAGAGAGGTATCCTGATTGTTGAAACTGCTAACAATAAGCAGGGGTATACCCAAAGCTGGTCACCTCGATAAACTGAGGTACCCTGCCCGTCAAGGAATATCTGGTGCACAATGTAGACGGACGCCGACAAAAGGCCCTTCGCAGACCATCTAGAACAAACAAAACAAAATCCTCGAAACATGGACCAACACCAGAGGATACAGAAACCCAGAACAAATGGGAAGAGTACCCTAAAGCACGACACTTGGCCACCAAACAGACCTGATTTTGACCAACGAGGTCCGTAAAAAATCCTCAGCTGTCAGAATCACAAATAGTCCCTTGAGGGTGAGGACTTCAATAGGATCCCTCACAAAAAGTCTTTTCTCCCCCTAAAGTCTCCACGAATGGACCAGCGAACAATGCATCCAAATGTCTGAGCATCCTAATTACAGCATTGCGAGGATCTCCTCGGTGTTCACGTAGTCCTGTGGTTATGAAGAAAAAAGTAATAAAGTCGAGAAAATTTTTCGAATGTTGTCCTTCTCGCTTCTCTCGAAGCACAACATTCGGTGGGACAAGCTGTTTGAACACATTTTTTAACACCTTGGGTCTCCATTGTGAAATAAAAGGAGAAGCCGGTCAATAAAGCTTGAATTACAGTGGAATTCTTGAAAGTCTCGGAATTGCCCCAAAATGGGTGAAAATCTTCTTAAGCACTTTAAAAGGCCACCTGCCAAGTTTTGTCACAATCTGACATGTCTAAGGTAATGCAGACAAATAAACAATTTAGGAAAAATCTACCTCTAGCACCCTAAAACGGACCCTATAACTATTAACTCTATTTTTGGTACATCAAACAGCTGTGGGACCATCGCTATTGGATTTGACATGGTCAAAACTCCTATGGGTCAAGTTTTGGCTTAATCGGATACTCTAGGACACCATTATGAGTAAAATAAAGAAAAGGGGTAGGCTGCATACTATTCTCGTGTGGCCTCCCTGCACCAAAACACCATTAAAGGTGACTGCTTTTATAGTCTCAGGCAGTAAATTTTGGAGGCATATCTCACTCATCCCGAGTCAGATTGCACTTAAATTTTGTGAGCGTGTTTGTCTCATCGAGACGAGCGTTTCGATATGTGGCACGCCTCATGATGACACTCGAGTGGGGAGAAAAGCTAGAGAGAAGTTGCCGATTCCTGAAGAAAGTTATAGGAAAATAATCAGCGACACGCCTCGCTCGATCGGCCAAATCACGACGCTCGTACAACGGATTAACTTGAGATCAGTTCCATTGTGTGCGTAAGGTTCAGGGCTAACATTAGTCCAAACCCCCATACATGATGAAGAGTCGGACTTCACACACCAATGCGTCAAAGTTGTTATAAATTCTGGGGCTGGAATTCAGATTTCGGCCAAAACCTCAAGGCTGCAAATCTTCGTCCGGGCACGAAATCGAGCTGCATTTGTTGCCACACGATCATGACGACATGCTCAGTGTAATACAATGAAGAAATATGAAGAAACGACTGCACTATCGATCATAGTTTTTCAAGATTCGCATGAATTTTAAGTCGCATGTTCGTGGCTTAAAAACACGATCTGTGGCTCGAAATTGGTATCAAATCGATTGGCATACGAATCCCTGCAAGAAACAAATCATATTTTCGACAAACGAGCAAGAGCAACACAGATCATCTATGAAAGATCATTCACGTTATAGGGCAATAGCAAGGACTGTTTTAGAAGTTCATGAATTGTTAGGCAAGGGCAAAACATTCATTTTACACCCATTTTTAGATTTTATTTTGATTTAAAATAAGTGTAATTATCATCAATTGTGATAGTTTTTCGGCATCCACCCATGTTTTGGGCCCAATTCTACAAATATATGCTAAACTTAATTGTAAAAGGGCCCCCTCATATTTTCAATTGATCAATAAAGTTTGAGTTTTTTCATTGAATTTGAGAGATGCATTTTGGATAGAGAGAGGAGAGAGAAGAAAAAGTTCAGTACCCCTCGACAAAGGTAACTTTCTCTCTCCTCCTCTTTTCTCTATCCTCATCTCTATCTTTCTCTGCCCTCCCCTTTTTCTCTCACCTTTATCTTTCTCTCTCCTCCTCTTTGCTCTCATCTTTATATTTCTCTCCCCTCTTCTTTTCCTCTCGTCTATCTCTTTTTTTCTCCTTCTCTTGTCTCCCTCTTTTCTCTCTCATCTCTTTCTTTCTCTCTCTTTCTCTTCTTCCCTTTGTCTCTCATGTCCTTGTCAAACATGCCTGACAGTAATCATCGCCGTGCATCTCTTTGTCTTTCTCTTTCTTCTTATCCTTTCCTCTTTTTTCTATGCTTTCTTTTTTTTCTTGTTCTCTTTTCCTCTTTCTTCTCCGTTTCTCTTCTGTTTCTCCCATCTCTATCTTTCTCTTTGTCTAAACATACACAGCGATGACAATGTTGTGTACGAATCTCTCTCCCTATTTTCTTCTCTCTCAGATACATGGCGATGGCAACACTGTGCATGAAACTCTCTCTCTGCTTTCTTCTCTCTTTAGCACACAGGGGAATGGCAACGCCGTGCGTGTTTCTTGCTCCCTTCTTTCCTTTCTTTTCTCATTACCTTCCTTTCCTCTTCCTCTTTCTTAAATCCACTTTCTTCTTCCCTGTCTTTCTTGCGCTCACTCTATTACTTCCTGTCTCTTTGCTCTCCAGTCACCCACGGTGATCCTCATCGCCGGGCATGACATTTCCATGCTTCTCTTATCTTCTGGGAACATGAATAATGAGCTGGGCCTTATCCCGAGTGGCGGGTTGGGCCTCTGTTCAAGTTTCCCTTTTCTTATGTTGTGCACAGCGATTCTCATCGTTACATATGACTCTCCTTTCTCCTTATTGTCTCTCTCTCAGTCATGCATGGTGGAAGTCCATCGTCATCCATGTTCTTTCCCTCTCCTCTTTCCTCTACCATGGACGGCAGAAGTCCATCGCTGTCCATGTTCTTTCACTCTCCTCTTTCCTCTGTCATGAACTGCAGAAGTCCATCGCTGTCCATGTTCTTTCTCTCTCCTCTTTCCTTTATCATGGATGGTAGAAGTATATCACTGTCCATGTTCTTTCTCTCTCTTCTTTCCTCTGTCATGAATCGCAGAAGTCTATCGCCGTCTATGCTTCTGTCCCCCTTCTTTTTGTCTCACCTCTCTGCTTTCTTTCTCTTCTTCTCTCTTCTTTCTCTCTTTTTCTCTCTCTTTCATTTCTCTTCTTCTGTCATTTCTCTCCTCTCTCTTTTGTCTCTCTCTTCTTTCTTCTTCGTCTCTCATTCAATCAAGAGATCGGCTAACTCTAGTACTTTCATGATAGTCTTGTCATCAAGCAGTATTGCCACTGCGTCGGTCTATGTTACCATGGCCATCTTGCTACCACGTCGAACTAGCCATTTTATCAGGATGATTGATATTAGTGTTTTCTCATTGAGTAGTATTACTGTTGTGCCGGTCTAAGTTATCGTGCTTGTCTTGCTACCACGTCAGTTCAATCATCATGCTAATCTAGTGGCTGTATTAGACTAACCACCGGTAGAATGTCTCTTTCTTTTCTTCTCTGTTCTTCCTTCTTCCAACCCACATCTCATTGGTCGTATGCCTCGATCTCTCGTCCTCGGATCTAGGTGATCGGGTGACACGTGTCTAGGGTTTCGAAGACCCAGAACCTAAGATCGCTCTCTCGAGAACCTTGTTCACAGAACAAGGGCAGTTGCCCAATTAGTGAGAGAGGAATTTTATTCGTGAGGTGGGGATCAACCTCACCTGGGTCTGTGACTTACTTGGGCTAACTCGCACAGGCCCCCTTGTAGATTATGACGGAAAGCCCCCCAACTACTTCAGCTAGTTCAAAATTGCCTACCTTGACCTACAGTCTCCTTATTTTCTGCATAAGACTGTCATGGACAAGTGGGTCGAAGGACCCACCCTTGTCTTAGGGCAATGCACATTCATATGGCAGAGAAGATGAGAAGTTATGGTGATGAAGAAGAAGGTTCGAATAAAGAAAGAAAACAGAAGAGAACTTGATAAGGGGACGAGACTAGCATGATAGCTAGACCAGTACAGTGATCGACTCAGAGTGATAGCAAGACGAGCACGATACCTCAAACCGGCGTGACAACAATACTACCCGAAACCAAGGTCGATATGACTGTCCTAATCTGGTGTGGCAGCAACACGAGTATGGTACCCAGAACCAGCATGATGGCAATACTGCTCGACAACCAGACCACTGTGACAGTACTAGACTGAGTCTGTCCTTTAGTCAAACAAGAATGAGGAGAGAAGAGAAGAAAAGAGAAAGAAGAGAAGGTGAGAGACGGTGAAGAGGGAGGGTCCTGACGGCGTGAAGATCACCACCCACGGCCGTGGAGTAACAGTGTCGTGTCCCCTGGACGGCGTTGGACACTACTACTCACGGTGAATGGGGCAGGAAGCGAACTTTAGATGGTGTTAGGCATCGCTGTTGGCAACACAAGAAGGCAACACATCCCTCCGTGGGCGGCGATAGCTTCTTATGAAGTGCACTACGATAGGCGTGGGATGCGAGAGAAGGCTGTGCACGAAGATAAGCACCGAGTGCACGAAAGAAGCTCAAGGAAGACAATAGGCACCAAGTGTATGAAAGAAGCCTGCGGACAGTGATAGGCACTGAGTGCATGAAAGAAGCCTGGGCAATAGGCATCGAGCCCACGAAAGAAGCTTGTGGACAACGATAGGCACCGAGGGCACGAAAGAAGCCTGCGGATGGCGATAGGCATCACCGTCTACGATAGGCACAGGGTGTAAGAGAGAAGCTCACGGGATGCCGAGGATACACGTACGGACAGTGATGAGCAGCACCGTCTACAAACTTCATTGAGAGATAGAGACAAATGAAAAGAGGGGGAAAGAAACTCATGCATGGTGCTGCCATCGCCATGCATGACCTGCAAAACCACAGGAACGAAAAGAAAGAAAGAGGCATGCACGACACTACCACTGTCATGCATAGCCTCTGAGAAAAACTTAGACAAAGGAGAAGAAAGAGAAGAAATAGGGTGCAAAATAACTGATATTCCCCTTCTTAGCAAATCATGGAATTCTAAAACAGTCCCTACTGCTGTCTTAGAACGTGCATGATCTTTTGTGGATGATTCGGGGTTGCTCTGGTGCCTGTTTATTCAAAAGATGATTGTTTTCTTCTAAGGCTCGGCATGGCGATCGATTTGATACCAACTTTGAGGCATGGATAGTGTTTTTAAGCCACGATCATGCAACTTGAAATTTGGATGAATCTTGTAAACTTCGGATCGATAGTTTCTTGGTGTTTTTTCATGATTTCTTCACTGGATCACATTGAGAATGCCGTCACGATCATGTGACAACAAACGTAGCTCGATTTCGTGCCTGGGTGAAGATTTCACAACTTTTTAGTTTTGCCCAAAATCTGGAATTTTGGCGTTGGAATTTGCAGCTACTTCATCAGTTTTGTGTGCAAAATTTGATCTTTTATCATGTGTGGGGTTCGAACCAGTGATAGCCATGAACCTTATGAATGTTATGCACCTAGTTTCATGTTGATCGAGCTTATGAGCGCCGTGATTTGGCCACTCGAGCGAGGCATGTCGCTACTCATTTTCTTGTAACTTTAGCTTTTCTCCTTGCTCGGGCATTGTCAAGGCGCATGCCACCTATCAAAACGCTCGTCTTGACGAGACGAACACGCTCATAAATTTTGAGTGCGATCTGACTCAGGATGGGTGAGATATGAGCATCGCAATTCATTATTCATGATTGTCCCTTTAATGGAGTTTAGTTGCAGGGTGGCCGCACGGGAATAGTATGCAGCTCCTCTTGTTTTGATCTTTTACTTATAACTTCTTCCTGGAGTGTTTGTTTAAGCTGAAATTTGACTCTTGGGGGTTTCCAATCATGTCGGATCCAATGGCAGTGGTCTGATAGCCGTTTGATTCCCTGAAATAGGGTTCTAGTTATAGGGGTCTTTTTCAGGGTGCTAGAGTTTGATTCTGTCGAAACTGTTTATCAGTTTGCACTGCCTTAGACATGTCGAATTGTGACAAAACTTGGCTGGAGGCTTTTAAGAGTCCTGATGAAGATCTTGACCAGTTCTGGGGCTATTATGAACAATCAAACTTTCCACTATTTGTCAGGCTTTATTGATCGACTTCTCCGTTATATTTCCCATTGGGGACCCATGGTGCTAAAAATTATCTTCAAATAGCACGCCCCGCCGAATGTTGTGCTTCGAGAGCAGCGAGAAGGACAACATTCAAAAAATTTCCTCTGGCTTTATTTCTTTTTTCTTCCTAGCCACATGACTACATGAACGTCGAGGAGATCCACGCAATCCTGTAACTAGGATGCTCAGATGTTTGGATGTAATCTACAGGTCCATCCATGGAGACTTTAGGGGGAGAAGAGATTTTAGGGATCTTTTGTTCAACACCCTCACCCTCGAGAGACTATTTGCGATTCTGACTGCTAAGGATTTTGTGTGGACCTCGTTGGTCAGAATTGGGCCTATTTGGAGGTCAAGTGCTATGAGCCTTTGGTCGGCATTGTTTGCTGCTATATCAGATTTTATTTTGACAATCAAGGTACCTCCTTGGGCTCTCATCCTGCCAGGTCCAATCAGGGGCTTTTTTGTTGGCCTGTCCCGAAAGTCTGGGCTTGTCGGCTAGGGAGGGATTTTGGCGAGGCGACCTCATGGCGAGGCATCACCCTGAAGTCTCTGACAGGTTCTGCCCTGGCTTTGTTAGTTTCTTGCCTTCGTGAGTGTCTTTAGCATTTTGGAGGGATCTTTCGGTCATCGTCCTCACCCTGAAGGACTTTTCTTATTTTTGGTGGGATCTTTTCGAACTTCATCCTCACCCTCAAGGACTCTTTTTTATTTTGAGGGATATATTGTTCATCGCCCCTACCCTTAGGGACTCTTCTTTATTTGGTGTTTAGGAGATCTTATGAGGCTCTCACTCTCAGGTGAGCCATCTTGTGTTTTTGATTAAATCCTGATAGCTGAGGACTTTGTATGGACGTCGTTAGCCAGAATTGTACCTGTTTGGCAACTGGGTGACGGCTGAGGCTGTGATGCTATGTCAACCTGCTTTATTGGTCCAAGTGCCCTTTGTGGGTTTTCTCCTAGACTGGGGAAGTGGTGCCATAAAGACGGTTTTCACCAACCTCCTTTATTTTGGTCTCCTTTACCCATGACCTCACGGCCATGTCCACCCCTTTCATCTGTTTTTTCTTACGATGCCCTTTTGGGGTTTCCACCGTGCCCCGGTTTTCGTTTTCACATAACTCTTTTACTCATGATTTCATGACCATGTTGTCCGTCATTTTTACTCATGGTGTTCCCTTATCCATGTATACACCATGCCCATTATTTTCTCTTTTTGTTTTTGTGAAGATGTGTTTAGGGTCATGCCTTCAGGACTTGTGTGAAGCCTTTTATGGTCATGCGGCCAGGACGTACAATATAGTTTAAGGTTATATAGCTGGACCATAGTGGAGATGAATGGCAGTCTGTAGAGGCCATGGAGTGAGTGTGGTGGTGGTTTTGACTCACTTTGGGGAGATGACACGAGGCTACTTATGAAAAGTGGAAGATGTATGAATGCAAGATGAAAAGTGGTGACCCACTAGCTTACGACGAGTATGAATGACGGGATGGTTCACCATTTTGTGAGCATGGGTGAGACTCATTGAGGAATGATGAATAGTAATGATGAAGGTGGTGCGTGCACACGAACGGGTCGGTTAGGGAAGGCATGCGATAAGATGCATGTAAAGGGCATGTGCGTATGTGTGGGGACGTCTTTAAGGCCATGCCTCCTGGACCTGGGCAAAGCAGTTTAACGTCATGCAGCTAGGACACACACTATGGTTTAAGGTCATATAGCTTGGACTGCAGCTATGCAGTTTAAAGTCATGCAACAGGAATCATGGAGTTTAAGGTGGTACAACTAGACGTCCACTACAGTTCAAGGTCATATAGTTTGGACCATGGAATTTAGGATCGTGCACCTAGCCCATTTAGGTGGGTTGCCGTGTAAGTAAAGCTCCATGAGAAATAATTTTGTGAGTGGCAATTCGACTCCCTAGGGGTAAAATGGTTAAAACCAACAAGAGGTTTAGATAGAGAAGCGGACTTCACTGGGGATTAGGGGACAAGTATGACTCCCTAAGTTGAAAGAAGGAACTTCATGGCTCATGGGAAAGTAACCCAACTCCTTGGGATAGGATAGCTTGGTGCACGATTGACCCAAGGGGATTGAAGGGGTAAGCATGACTCCACGGGGATAATGAGCAATAGTATGCCTATAACTCCACTGAGAATGACAGGCCAGAGCACAGGTGCAACCCCACTAGGGATTGAAGAGATAAGAATGACCCTAACTCCACTGGAGATAATGAACCGGTATAAGAATGTGACTCCTACTGGGGGTGAGGGAGGTGCGTCCATTTCATAGATTAAAGTCATGCACATGGACTATTTGTCGCACCGTTTTAACATCTTGCTACATGTACATGCGGTACAGTTTTAAGGTCTTGTCGCTTGGAACATTGTTATGTAGTTTAAAGTCCTACAGCTAGGACCATGTAGTTTAAGGTTGTGCAAGTAGACCTCCGCTACAATTTAAAGTCATATAGTTTGGATCATGGTGCTAAGCCTTTTAACGTCATGCGGTCAAGACGTGCACTACAGTTTAAGGTCATACATCTGGACCACGGTTTTGTAGTTTAGAGTCATGCAACGAGGACTGTGCAGTTTAAGGTCATGCAACTAGACCTCCGCTACAGTTTAAGGTCATATAGTTTGAACCATGTAGTTTAGGGTCGTGCACCTAGACTATTTAGGTGGGTAGGGAATGTGACTCCATGGGGAATAGAGCCATAACTGGAGAATTGACTCCTTGGGGATGCAAACTGGTGGCAAGATTATGGGGATGACAGGTCACGATCTTAGGAAAGTGCGAAAAATCCACAGTCAGTAGCACTATAGCATGAGCACGGCGCTAGCATAGGAAAGTTTAAATGGTGCGGTGCACGGTGTTTAAGCCTTTGGTGAGGTGCACGGCGATAACACTTTGTTAAGCACAAGGCGGTAGCTCTTTGTGAAGCCCACAACGATCGCTTCTGGAAAGGCGTGCGGCGATAGCTTCTGGTGATGCGCACGATGATAGCCTATGGTGAAGCGTGTGGTGATAGCCCTTTGTGAAGCAGTCGGCGATAGCTTCTGGTGAGGTGCGCGGCGATAGCCTCTGATGAAGTGCACGGTGATAGCCTTTGGAAAAGAATGCGACGATAGCCCTTTGTGAAGAACGTGGTGATAGCTTCTGGTGAGGCACGTGACGATAGCCTCTGGTGAAGCACACGACAATAGCTTCTGGTAAGGCGCACAGTGATAACCTCTAGTGAAGTGCGCGGCGATAGCATCCGAAGGACGGATGGTGATAAGGCATAGCGATAGCAACAGATGATAGCAGGTTCATGAGGAATAGGAGGCAGCAATTCGTATTCGGGCCTCGGGCTTGACCCTCCTCGACCTGGACCTAACGCTGTCAGAAGACAAGGACTTGGAGCGTCATTTTGAATTCGTGAGGGGCACTTTGCGACACTGCAGACTATAAAAGGGGGTAAAAGCCCATTTTACTATTTTACCGAAAGGTAAAACAGTGAAGTCAGTTTTAGAGAGAGCCAGTGCTTTGGTTGAGAGTCTTCTGACAAGAACTTCCGATCAAAACTCGCAGCGTGCAAGCATTCAGGAGCTCTTTAGCAAGTCTTGAGCCTTATGGGGTGTTTTGCGAATGTTTTCAAAGAGTGTCAAGGCCTCTTGAGTAGGGAACAAGGAGCTTCACAGGGCTTCTCCGAGGTTTTTCTGGTGAAGAACGGTGGCCATTGAAGCTATCGTGAGAGAAATAGTGGTGCCATCAGGTTGTGATACTATTTGCGGTGTGCACAAGGAGTCTTTGGTGGGCTTCTGATAGTCTTGCGTTCAGCGATAGGGAAGGAGAAGGTACAATGGCTCTGCTGGAAACTCTGTAATTTTTTCGATAGATAGAGGAGTGAGAAGAAGGGAGAAGGGAAACCCAAAGGGTCACAGGGGAGCTTCTACAAGAATTCTAGTGGTTTTTCATTAGCTTCAGTCATTAGTGGAAGAGAGGGAATAGACGGGGCAGGGTTTCCCAGTGAGTAGGAGTGAATTCCTGGCATGGAGAAGAAACACCAGTAGGGGAAAGAACATGGTCAGAAGTAGGTTCCCGGCAGACGGAGGTGAATTTTGTGTGAAACCCAAAGCATTGTAGGGGAAGAGAAAGGTCGTGAGAAGGTTGACCGTCACCGAGGGGCGATAATTGGGGAAACTAAAGAGGTGCGAGGATTAATGCCCCCTGGGAATTAGGGACAATGGTAACCAGAGCACAACAAGGGCAAGCACGACATTAAGTCGCATGCAGTGCTGCCTTCACGCGGCCTTCAGCTTCACATGGTGACAGCCATGCTCGATAGCATGCCGCTCACGGCAATGATCGTAGGTGGTGTTGGCCTACATATAGTGATGGTAGAACACGACATTGAGCTGCTCGTGGCAGTGGTCACCTACGGCGTTAAGCCATGCACAACGATGATCACATGCGGTATTGAGTTTCACGCGGCGGTGACCACGGACGGAAATTCCTTATGAGGGTCAAGAGTGATGGAAAATGAGAAGGCCTAGCCATTGTGGTCTGTTGGAAGCCAAGTCCTCTAGCACAACAGTGAAGTCCATAATGTTTTTGAGGAAGGGCATCCACCATAGGCCAGCTCCTTGCCAGAGAAGTCCACTTTGTATGTCTGAAAGACTCTATCAGAGTACTTCTTCCCTCTCCTGGAAACCAACCGTAATTTGTCAGATGGATTGAAGTTGACTAGGAAATGGTTGGTCCTCTTTGGAAGCAAGAGTAACACTTCAGCATGAACATCCTCTTTTTCTCTGAAGCAAGAGAAACTGTTGAAACTATATCTGTAACCTTCTTAATAATAAGTTTTTGCAATAAAAGAAATGAATCTCTTTTGAGTTGGGTTGCTATTTTTCTTTTCCATTTCTTTCTCTTTATTGCATGCACTGCATTTTACGAGCACATCAAGGATAGTACTTCTTTAGGTATCGCCCATTGATAGGGGGCATTGCTTCTTCTCCATTAGAGTTTGCCAGTATATAGGCCCCGTTTGGGTGACCGTTTTTATTATGAAGGGACCTTCCCACTTGGGTTCGAACTTTCCTTTGTGGCGCCCATGCATGACAATCGATCTCTTGATTGCTAAGACTTGATCTCCACGAGTGAACAAGCGAGCCGTGATAGACTTGTCAAAGGCTCTCTTCATTCTTCCCTGATTGAGCTCGAGGTTTTGCTGGGCATCTAGTCTCTTTTCAGCAAGGGAATCCAACTCTTGATAACGGAGCTTGACCCTCTCATCTTTAGTCAGTCCCTGATGTATAGCGACAGGGAGTGAGGGTATTTGAACCTCGAGCGGTAAAACTGCCTCACCTCCATAAACCAGGGAATAAGGAGTGGAGTTTGTAGCATTCCGAGTGGTGGTGTGATAGGCCCATAGGGCTTCAGGCAGCCTCTCATGTCAATTCTTCTTTGACTTCAAAATTGACTTCTGGAGCACCCCGCACAAGGTTTTATTGAACGCCTCAGCTAAACCATTGGCTCGAGGGTGGTACATGGTCGAGTACTTCCACTCAAAACCGAACTGGTTAACTAGGTGATCAATCTGATGGCTTCTGAACTGAGGGCCATTATCGGAGATTATTCGGTCCAGAACCCCGAACTGGTATATGATGTGGTGATGCACGAAATTGACCACAGTGGCCCCTCGAACCTGCTTTAGGATGAAGACATGACCCAAGGCAGAAGGCGGGTCAATGAGTCCTACAACATCCACACCCCATTGGGAAAAGGGCCATGATGTCACTGTAGGATGGAGAGGCTCTAGAGGCTGATGAATGAGGCTTGAGTGCACTTGGCACATCTGGCATCTTTTAGCATAATTTTAGGCATCAGCCACCATTGAAGGCCAATAATAGTCGAGTCTGCGTATGCATTCATAGAGCTTAGGGACAGATTGGTGCAGCCCACAGATACCTGAATGCACTTCTTTCAATACTTTATTTGCTTCTGGCGCATGGACGCATTTGAGTAGAATTCTGTCAAATGATCAGTGAAGGAGAACATCCTCATCAAGAAGGGTGTACTTGGTATACATCAGTCGCATACCATTGCGTTCCGCACGATCCTCAGGCAGCCTTCCATGCTTTATGAAGTTGATGATAGGCTCCCTCCAGTCTTCCACTTTTGTTCAACCTCTGTACATATTGGGTCAAAGAATTCGGGCTCCTGCTTCTTAGCCTTAGATTCTTTATCTCGAGACATTCCCCGTTCTGCCTTAATGACATCCTTGGCTGCAAGGAGTGCTCCGAATGGATAAGGTGGGAATTCAAGGAAGACCTCTCTCATCATCTGCATCAACTTCAGTTCTTAAATCAACATATCTCCATTCTGTTATCGAGACAGGCATGGGCCCTAATGAGGATAGTTGAATGGTGGCCCCAATTTTTGAGAGCGCATTGACCTGCGAGTTTAGCCTTCTAGGGATATGACTTAGAGAGATATCATCGAACTGAGCCATATAAGATTTGGCCGTGCCATGATAAGGCTTGAGAGTATTCTTGCTTGTCATAAATCCCCTTAAGCTATCGGATTACTAGCTTAGAGATGCTGAAGATGTTCAGCTGCTTCAGGTCTAGCTCCTGGGCGATCTCCAATCCGATTACGAGGACTTGATATTCAGCCTCATTATGAGGAGGCGCTTCCGCGAGTGAGAAGGATAGAGGACTCATTCCACCATCGGGAGTCAGGAGCACAACTCCAGCACCCCCTCTATCAGACTTGAATGCTCCGTCAAAGTACATTTCCCACGTGATGTCGAACTCCATCAGCAATAATGCCCACTTGGCCAAGCATCCTGACAGGCATGGCCGGGTCATAAGGAACTTGATAGGGTCTGCCTTTGAGATTAGTTTGACTTCGTGACCGAGCAAGTAATGGCGGAGCTTTTGTACCACAAAGATCAAGGCTAGGCACATCTTTTCGATGGGAGGGTAATTTTTCTTGACCCCCTGCATCCTGCGGCTGAGATAATAGACTACTGCTTCTTTTCCCCCGTCATTGTTCTATGCTAGGAGTGCCCCAACTGACTCATCAAGAGCGATCACGTATAGGATGAGAGGTCTTCCTAACACCGGCATGGAGAATATTGGAGGATTCAACAAGTACTACTTGATATCATCAAGTGCAGCTCGGCACACCTCGTCCCATATGAAGGGAGTGTTCTCTTCAGCAAGTGTGAAAAGGGTCTGCATTGTCCTAAGAGGTTCGAGATGAAACTTCAAATGTAGGCTAGCTGACCTTGGAGAGATCGAAGCTCACGCAAGGTTGTAAGCAATGACATGTCCTGAATCGCCTTGATTTTGACTGGCTCGATCTCTAGCCCATGATACCTCACGATGAACCTTAAGAACTTTCCTGAGCATACGTCAAAGGGGAATTTCAAGTGGTTCATCTTGAGTTGGTGATGCCGTAGCCACTCAAACACCTTTTTAAGGTCCTTCATGTGAGCATCCTTTGCTTCAGGCTTCACCACTAAGTCATCGACATAGCATTCAACCTCCTTGTGCATCATATCCTTGAAGATGGTCGTCATAGCTCGCTGGTACATGGCATCGACAATTTTTAACCCAAAAGGCATCACAGTGTAGTAAAAGACACCTTTTGGTGTCAAGAATGCAATGGCCTCTTCATCCTCTGATGCCATCCTGATCTGATTATAACCAGAATACTCATCCATGAAGGAGAAGATCTGACAATGAGTCGTAGAATCATCAAGCATCTCGGTGTACGGCAAGGGGAAGTCGTCCTTGGGGCAAGCGGTGTTCAAGTCGTGAAAGTCAATACAGACCCTAATTTGGCCATTTTTCTTTTTGATTGGGAGAACATTTGCCATCCATCTTGGGTATTTGACTTCACATATTAATCCAACTTGCCTGAGCTTGATCACTTCAGCATTGATCTGCATCTCGAGGTTGGGTCTAAACCTTCTTGATTTTTGCTTTACGGGTTTGATGGCCAAATTAGTACCGAGATGATGAACAACGATTTGAGGATCTAGACCAGGCATCTCATGATAATGCCAGGTGAAGACGTCCCAGTTTGCTCAGAGGAGGGAAATATAACTTTCTTTCTCCTCTCTAGACATTTTTATCGAGATGAAAGTTGGCCTTGAGTCGGCATCATCCCCTAAGTTTATCTCTTCAAGCTCGTCAACTGTGGCCTGGCCACCTTCTTCCCACTCTTTCGGAGCTTCTAGCAACTCTTTGTCCAGGGATTCAAGATGCTTCTTATCAATCTCGAGTGCAGAGACCCATGATTCTGACATTTAGGCTTCTAAGAGGGTCCCAATGTGGGAGACGATTTCCAGTTTCTGACCGGGCCAAGCAATGAAAGGGTCAACTTCAAACATGGAGTCCATGGCATCATGCTTGCGGTCACTTGGTACTTGCCCCGAGCTGGGTGGCGCTTCATGGACTTGAATCATGTGACAGGCCTCATGAGAATAGGAGCTCGAAGATGGCTTGGATTTGGCTTGGGCTGTCAGAGCGTCAACGACTGTCAAGAATCCAGCGGCCTGGGCAAGCATCTTCTTAGGCGCTTCTGGTCTGACCTGATAATGTTGGTGCGTTCTCGCTCTCTATTTAGAGCGTCAAAATATGGGCACTGCCGACCTATAGCTGTAAAAGATAAAGAGGAAGCGAAAGGATAAGGAGAAGAAACAGAGTTAGAATGTTCTAGGTAGCTTTTTACATTATCGCCAGAATTGGACCCCGTGTAGGTGGTATTTTACGTCTTGCCTCAGCTCCTACTGTTAGGAGATGCTTTTAACGTCGTCACTCATATTGGATGAGTCTCGTGCAGTTGGCACCTGATTGGACGAAAGGATAAGGAGGGTTGCGCTTGGGATGAAGTCTTGTAAGGTCAGCAGTGGAGGAAGTGGCTTGAGGAATTCTTCCTCGACTGGTGGTTGAGGATTGTGGTTCCTTTGACGAGCCGACCTGAGTGATCGTCTCCTTTTGGATCCCTTAGGAGATGTTTGGTCTGTCCTATCGAGCTGATGAGTAGCCCTGACTTGGCGGACTTCCTCACGCTACAAGGACTTGGGCCTACTTCTTCCATGTAGACTTCCCAGGATTGAGAAGTCGACGGCTCTGAAGAGTCTAATGTAGGCTCATAGGGGACCTGTAGTGGGATTTCCTCTTGGACGGGAGTGATGGCTTGGAAGTGTTATGGGAGAATGATGCAAACAATGTGGCCTTCCTGTACCTTCTCCGAGACTATAGCTTCGCACTCAAAGCATTCTGCAAGCTCATGGCCTCATACCCGGTGATATGGGCACCAAAAATTTTCTATACCCTAGCAAGACACCTAGGATGCTTGGCGGGCTTAGGAGTGACACGACCCTGTTGGAGAATCGCCTCGAAAAGGGCCTGCAGAGGGTCTAACTCAGCAATTCCTTGGGCTGGTGTTGGGAGGCCTTCTTGCCCTGGCGGACCAGGGACTTCGGAGTGTCTTTCTGGGCTACCATGAACTTCTTGGTGCTACTGCATCTTCTTTGCCAAGAGCTCGTGGAAGCCAGTGCATTCGCTCAGGTCATGGCCTCGTATCAGATGACACGGACACCAGAGGTTCTCAGTTCCTGGCGGAAGGAACTTGGGCTGCCTTGTCGGCTTTGGCATGGGGAGACATTCTTCGAGCATTATTGAGAATAGTGCACAGATAGCATGTGCCTCATCATCTTCTTGGATTGTCACTATGTGGGAAGCCGCAGTTGCCCTGAATGATTTCTTTAGCTCTACGAGCTTTATCTGACCCTTGTTAATAAGGGCTTCGATAATGTCTTTGAGCGTATAACACTCTTGAGTGGGTGGCTTACTCTCATGTGATAGGCATAATACCTCTTGTGTGTCTCCTGTCCAACTTGTTATGGGGTGTTGACCTCCTGCAGTTGGATCATGTTTGCTCTAGTAATAATCCAAGCAACACAGAAACCCACTCCTTCTCGAAGGGGTACACCTTGTTTTGGTGCTAGATCCAGTAGTCACTTTGATTTATATTTTTAGAGGGTGGGACCATGTTATAGGACTGATGCTGCTTCTCGAATTGCCCTTGGCGCGACCGTTTCTCGAGCTAGAGGGCCGCTGGTGAGATCCACCATTGTGCTGGACAGACCTTCTTTACGAACTGCTTTAGAGATGAGCTTTGACATGGAGGGTGGATTGGAGGCCTAAACATGCAAGGCGATCTCGGGCAGCATATTTCGTATGCAAGTTAGAACTGCTTGTCTTTCAGTCATGGAAGTAGCATGATAAGTTGTCAACTCTCTTCATCAGGCGATGAACTTATCGACTGGTTCACTAGGGTCTTGAGTTAGAGTGAGTAGCTCAATGGTTTCCACATTTCTCTGGACTTCATAGAAGCGCTGGTAAAACAATTGCTCCATTTTCTGCCATGTGTGTGTCGAGCTTGGAGGTAGCCGAGCATACCACTGGAAGGCTGACCATTCGAGAGTCTCGATGAACTGACGGAGGAGGAGTCGCCTGTCAGTTGTCGTCTCTCAACAAGCTTCTTAGAAGTGAGAGGTATGCTGGTGCGAGGATGTAGTACCATTGAACAGGGGAAGCTTCCCTTTTTGATAGTTTCAGGGAAACGACACCTGATCGATATACGAGGGGTACGTCTTTTAGTAAAGCGGCGCCCCTTGCATGCCCGAGACTTTATTCTTAAGACTGTGAGTCACCATGGCATCTATGTCGGTTTGCAAAGCCATGCGGGGAGCGTAGCTATCTTGGGAGGCTAGTGGGGGAGTTTGCCCGGGAGCTGTGCCCTCTCAAGGTTGGGAGTTGGCGTGAGGAGGCGAAGTAGGGGACTTAGAGGCCTCTATGAAATCCATCCTTTCAAGAATGGAATGCATCATCACCTCGAACCTGTTCATCCGCTCTTCTTGGGCTTCATCTGGCTCGTTGATCACCATGACACTGACTTTTCTTCTGGAAGGTCGAAGCCAAGTGGAGTTATGAACTGCTGAGGCTGACGAGTCGTACATGCCAAGACGGTCTGTAGGGGCTCAACATGCCCTGACTGGACTCGAACCTTGTATGCCTACCGTGTGAGGACCGGTTCTTGACGGTCTTGGGACCGTGACTTCTTGGCAGCTCGATCTTTTCCTGTGACGGTAACCACCGAGCAATCTTGAACTTCATGCTCAGGTTTTGGAATCCGAAGAGGGAAGAAGGGCTTGTGAGGCAAGAGGTCATCAAGAGTAGTAACTTCAATTGCGTTAGGAGTCTCTCTAATCAAGAGTTGTAGGCCCCTCTTCTGCTTGATCCTGAGACTGCAATAGATTTTAGTTAAGAATCGAGCTTCAGACTTGGACTGCCCCATCTTTCTTGAGCATGTGAGGGTTGTGTCTATCAACTGGAGTAGAGAATGAGGTCCTAGGATAGAGGGAAATTAGGGTTGCCGCCTTGGAGTCTGTAGGCTTCTCTCTGCCATCAGGCCTTTGCCTCGAATTCCCTTATGAGGTTCGAGTGCATGGCTGACCTAGGGTGGCTGACTCAAGATGGTACTCTTAGGGAAAACCTTTGAGTACGAGGTCTCAAGGTGTTTTCCTGGCGAAGGAAGAGCGACAGAAAAAAGAGCTGGATCATGACTCCGCCTAAGTCAGGATCAAGGAGGAACCTGTGACATTGGTGCATGTGCACTTTTGAAGGTAGCCATCCGGGTGACTTGGGGGTCAGCCCGAGCTCAGTCAGTTGGTTCGACCTTAGGAGGCCAAGGCCTAAGAGCTCGTGTCTGTGAGGGACTGGATAGGAGCCTATCTCTCTCAGGATGCAGTCGTGTGTGCAGAGAGGGAGGACGAAGTGGTCAACCCTCTTGTGCTCAAGTTGGCACAGAATTGGCTTACCCCGAGTTGTGAGATACAAATGCATGGCACGTGTAGGGTTCGGCACGAGAAGGCCTAGCCTTGAGCATGAACTCAAGGCAGCATGAAAGTTTCCCTGAGGTGTGGCTCGAGTGGACGGACCACGAGTCTTTAGGTGTGCGTGAGAGGTAGAGGCCCTAGGATCTCCCCCTTGATATGTCGAGCCTCTAGACATAAAGGTTCGGGGTGATGAAGGAATATGGGGGGTGGCCTTGCGGCGACCCTCAATGGTGATGACAACTTGTTTTCCTTTCACGAAAGCAGCCAGGGCAGCCTTTTGGCATACCTTAGCAATGTGGCTGGCAAGTCACTTGTCAGTAGCAGGGTGCAGGCTGTGTGTGGCGGCATGTGTGCCACTAATGCGAAGGGCCTTGGTGGAGGGTCCACCGGGGTCAGGAAGTGGGGAGTTAGGAACCTTCAAGTCCCTTCTCGCACCAATCCAGGAGAGAACCTGGGAGCCGGATTGTGAGTCCTAACTCAATAGAAGTGTAGGGAACGAGGCTTGAGAAGCTCGCTTCCCTGGGACGATCACGAGTGCGGGGATGAGAAAATCCCCAACTTGGATGAACGGGTTGAATAACCGAGATGCCATGAAATATCGTGCAAAAAGGGGCTGGCAACGAACCGATAGGCATCATCATTTGTGATAGGCACGGACGCAAGAGAAGCTTACGGACGGCAATAGGTGTTTCTGCAACCCTTCGGGGACGACGATAGGAATGGTCGTCTGTAATAGGTGCACAACAGGATGAGACCCCTGCGGGTGGCAATAGGCATCGCCATCAGCGCTTATGCGCGACACCGAGGATACTCCTGCGAAAAACGATGAGCAACATTGTCTACGAACTTCGTTGAGAGATAGAGACGATTGAAGAGAGGGGGAAAGAAACTCACGCATGACGCTGCCATCGCCATGCACGACCTGTGAAACCACCAGAAAGGAAAGAATGAAAGAGGCATGCACAACACTACCACTTCCGTGCATGGCCTCTGAAAAAAACTTAGACGAAGGAAAAGAAAGAGATGAAGAGAGAGAAGAAGAGAGGAAAGAAGAGAAGAGAGAGAAAGAGATTTACCTTAAGCCTAGGGGCACCGACGTAAAAGTTTCTCTCTCCTTCTTGTCTCTCCCAAAACTTTCTTTCTCCTTCCTGTCTCTCTCAAAACTTGACCCAACAATAAAAAGAGATGGAAATTTTATTAAGCAAAGTTCTCCCATGTTCTCCCATGGAAATTTTAGAGTTTTGCCCAAACATGGGTGGATTGATCAAAATTAAACCTAATTACTAAAAATTAAGATTTAATTGATTTAAACAAAATAAGAAAATAGGGTACAAAATGACTTATTTGCCCCTTCCTAACAATTCATCGAATTCTAAAACAGTCCATGCTGCTGCCTTAGAATGTGTGTGATCTTTCATGGATGATCTGGGGTTTCTCTGGTGCCCGTTTGTCCAAAAGATGATTGTGTTCTTGTAGGGCTCAGCATGGCGATCGATTTGATACCAACTTCGAGTCATGGATCATGTTTTTAAGCCACGATCGTGCGACTTAAAATTTGGATGAATCTTGCGAACTTCGGATCGATAGTGTGTTCATTTCTTGATGTTTTTTCATGATTTTTTCGGTGAATCACACTGAGCATGCCGTCAAGATCGCGTGGCAATAAATGCAGCTCGATTTCGTGCCCGGACGAAGATTTCACAACTTTTGAGTTTTGGCCGGAATCTGAAATTTCAGCACCAGGATTTACAACCACTTCATCAGTTTTGTGCATGAAATCTGACCGTATGTCATGCGCAGGGTTTGGACCAGTGGTAGCCATGGACCTTAAGCATGCGATGCAACTGGTTTCACATCGATTAGGTTTGCAAGCATCGTGATTGGGCTGCTCAAGTGAGGCGTGTAGCTACTGATTTTCCTACAACTTTCTTCACAGATCGACAACTTCTCTCTGGCATTGTCAAGGGGCGCGCCACCTATCTAAACACTCGTCTTGACAAGACGATCACACTCACAAAATTTGAGCATGGTCTGACTCGAGACGAGTGAGATATGAGCATTGCAAGTCACTATTCGTGACTTTCCCTTTAATGGAGTTTAGTTGCAGGGTGGCTGCACGGGAATAGTGTGCGGCTCCTCCTATTTTGATCTTTTTACTATAACTTCTTCCTGGAGTGTCAGTTTAAGTTGAAATTTGACTCTTGAGGGTTTTCAACCATGTCTGATTCAATGGTGGTGGTCCCATGGCTGTTTGATGCTTCAAAAATAGGGTTTCAGTTATAGGGGTCCATTTAACGGTGCTAAAGGTTGATTCTGCTGGAACTGTTTCTTATTCTGCATTACCTTAGACATGTCGGATTACGACGAAACTTAGTAGGAGACTTTTAAGAGTCTTGATGAAGATCTTGACCAACTATGGGGTCATTCTAAGACTGTCAAAATTTTCACTGTTTGTCAAGCTTTATTGACTGGCTTCTCCGTTTTATTCCGCATCGGGGGACCCATGGTGCTAAAAAATGTCTTCAAACACTCATCATATATTCTCTTTTCTCTTCGAATGTGCATGCATGTGTGCATTCACTCAAAGACAAGGTGGGGTCCTTTAGCCCACTTGTCTAGTAACATTAACCATGTGTGTGTGTGAATGCAGAAACAAGAGAATACAAGCCAAGGGAGGCGATTCCATACTAGTTGTAGGACTAGGGACCTTTCTTTATGATCTAAGAGGGCACCCATGTGAGCCCGCCCGAGTAAGTCCCGAACGCACCTTAAATTCATCTCTCATCGGTTGGTATACCTGCCCTTATTCTTGAGCAAGGTTCCCGAGAGAGCGATCTCAAGTCCCGGGTTCCCCTGAAACCTGAGACACGTGTCGCTAAATCATCTAGAAATCGCACGGTGGTGAGGAGGAGACATTCGTGGGGGTTGAGCGAGAGAACACGAGAGGCGGTCTAATGAGAGAACACACATGGTGATAAGTAAGAGAGAACACACGGTGGTTGAGCGAGAGAACACGTGTGGTAGTCTAGTGAGAGAACACACACGATGGTGAGTGAGAGAGAATACACACGGTGTTGAAGACACTCGTGGAGATTACAAGAGAGAAAATACACACGGTGGTGAGGAGAAGACACGTGCGATGGTTAAATGAGAGAGAACGCACGTGGCAGTGAAAAAAATTACGGTGGCTGATAGAGACATTTGTAGTGGTTGACACTCTTGGCGGTTGAAAGAACATGCGCGACGGCGAAGAGAAGACACGCACGACAGCTGAAGACACCCGCGGTGGTTAAGCGGGAGGACAAACACAATGGCTGCGTCGGTAATACTTTCGGCCATTTGTTGGGGCCTTAGAGTCGGGCTTTCGATAGGCTCGACCCTGCCTATCACCTCTTGGCCTTCTTCATGCTTCTGCTTTTTTGAAATTGCCCTTGGCCTTTCTTGAAATGACACTTGGGTCCTTCAAGACTTGTGTGTCATTCTTGGTTTTGAGAGGGGTGAAATAGGGAAAACCCAACTATAAAAGAGTAAAACCCCCTTTCACTTTCACCCATCTTAAAAAAAGAAAATTCTTTTACCTAAGGACAATAGTGCTATCAGAAGATTTTCAACGAGGATTTCGACAGGGTGAAAAAGAGGGTATAGGGGCTTCCTAGCCGGAGAAGGAGGATATGGGGAGTCTTTGCAGGGTTTCCCGATGGGGTTTCGAAGCTTTTTCAGTTAGAACAGAGGTCTCAGAGGGGTTTCTAGAGTGTCACCGTGGGCTGCTAGTACTTTTCGACCGGTTTTGGTACTCTCCGGTGTTGGTCATGATAAAACAAGGGGGCGGAAAAAGCTTTTCTGTCCGTTGGAAGTTTTTTGGTAGGGTATCAAAGGGTCACCGTTAGGCGAGGGGTCGTCGAGAAATGAAGGGTCACAGTGGCCATTGGGTTTCTAGCCATACTAGTGTCGTGCACGGCAGTCGAGAAGGCGGTGTTGGCAGGTCGCACGTGTGGCTCTGTGACATGTGTGGTGAGTAGCGGCGATGCACCAGGTGTTTAACACCCGCGATAGCTTAAACACTCGCGGTAGGTAAATACCCGCGGCAGCTAAACGCCTGCGACAACTAAACACTCGCGGCAGCTAAGCAACAGTGACATCTGAACACTTGCGACTACTTCATCCTTAGCATCGCACTCCCGTCAGTTAACTGTGCCAAGGTTAACACTCTCGGTGGTTAACTGTGCTGTCTTGACACCCGCGGCGGCTGGCTGTGCACACACGATGGCTGACACTCCCGGTGGTTAAGTACGCCATCTTGACACCCGTGGCGGCTGACTGGTGGTTTTCTTTAAACAGTCACAATGTCGAGGATGTCAGGGAAGAATTTGCCCTCTCCGTGGCCTGTGGCAGGGCGAGAGGGCACTAGTACACCCTTACACAACCTGAATTATGCAGCATATACCCTGGGCTAGGGGAGATATCCAGAGGGAAGCCTTTGAAGGGTGGAGTACAAGGCGAAGCTGCCCCGGGAAACTTCAAAACACCCTTCTCTGTCTATTATGTTTTTGGATGCCTTGCGACGTATTTGCCTGGCACATATACCAAGACCACTGCCATAGAGGAGGCTATGTGCCCGCAGCTTGTAAAGATTGCGGGCAGAAGGCTATTTTCGTACCGCTAGCCATGCATGGAGCTTTATTTGCGATGATTCCTTCTTCATGCGCCATCTCCTATTTCTGATAGGGACTTACACTGACTGTCCTTTCATTGATGAGCTCGGTAAAGATCTTGATGGGGCTTGCATAGGGATCCTCGAGCTCATGTATCTTTTGAGCATCAAAGGAAGCATCCTGCCTTATAGGACTGTACCTAGTGCGAAGCTTGAAGGCTACTACCCACACCACTTTGCTCGTCAACATGGGTGTCCCTTCCCTGTCCCATTCAAGAAGAGATATGGGAGGGTAAATGCAAAGAAGGGAGGAGAACGATTGGGGACTCTTCGGGAGTCATGGAAGTCCATTCACATCCGCACTGCTTAGGCCACCTACTTGGTGACCACATAGCTGAGCAAATTTGTAGTCCCTCACTTCGGCTAAGTGGGTTGTGCTACTGAGGCATACTGGCGATGGTGGAGAACCACCAATCATTGGTACTGGGAGATCGAGCATACCTAGAAGGCGGTGAACATCTCCTTGCGGTAAGACACTAAGCAAGGGAGGCATTTCAAACCTCCAGATTTTGGAGAGCTATTTGAACTGAAATATCCCCAAGGATGAGAACAGCTTGGGGTGCCTCGTGAAATAGCGGCAGACGAGGAGTCTCCACAGATGCTCGTGTTAAGGGAGAAGATCGGGAGTGTCTTTGACAACCTCTGCTCGAATTTTTAGTGGAGTGAGAACCGAAAGGTTCCGAGCAGCGAGGGTCAACCGTGAAAGATTTGAATGCCCTGATTGGGAGTGGGCCTCACAGTGCTACTACTCCGATGACTAGGCTAGGGAGAGCTTTGGCGGGATCTGCATCTGCAAGGGAGAGGAGGAAGGGGAAGAAAAGACCTGCAACCCCTGCAGTTTCCGAGTTTGAATCTGAAGTTGAGCTCGATCATGAGCCCGAGCTTCTTGCGACTTGAAAGTAAGCAAGATTATCTGAATCCTCCCAGAGGACATAGTTAGAGGCTGGTGTTTCGGGAATCAATGAGTCCCCTGTTGCTTCTAGAAGTACTTCAGCCTCTATTACTACCCCTCCAGTTCAAGAGGTTAGTAGTTCTGACGAGGGGACCGTGACCTCAAACGTGCAAGCAGTGGAAACTGCTCCTCCAACCCGAGAAGGAATGTTAGTTTTACCTTCCTCCCCACGCAGTATTAGCTCTGGCCCTACTATGGGGGACAGTCCTTCGTAGATGGCATGGGTGAGTGAGCTTTTGAGTGGGCCGCTGAAGAAGAGCACACGGGAAATGAAGCACTTAAGAATCCTGAGAAGGCTACGGCTCCAAGAGGTGGAGGTCAAGGAGAGGAGCTTGGTTCTGGGAGGGTTGGGAATCTTGAGGCAGAGGTCGTGACTCCGGGAAGTGGAGGTCAGGGAGAGGAGCCTGGTCCTGAGAGGTACTGAGACAAAAGCCGTGGCTCCAGGGAGTGAGGGTCAAGGAGAGGAGGCTGGTCCTGAGAGGGTTGAGCCTTTGAGGACAAGGTTGTCACTCTAGGGAATGAAGGTCCAGAGGAGGGGCCTGGCCTTGAGAGGGCAGAGCAACTAGAGACAGGGGCTCGCTCCGGATCCAGGAGACCTGATGATTTGGGCTTCGAGGTTGCTTCAGCAGAGGCGGTCACAAGTGTGGCTATCATCCCTTCTACCTCAGCCCCCGAAACCAAGGCTGCTTCCGTCATGGTGGCCTCAGTGGCCTTGTCCAGGCCTACTTTCAGCGGGGTATCTAGCATGATTATGGACATGCTTTGCGTGGGTATTCAATAGTTAAAGGAATTGCCCTTTGCCAAACTTGATGATGCAATCCTCAAGCAAACTCAGTTTGCCCTTTTAGGGGACACGAAGTAGGTCTTCCCCTACTTTGACGGTGATTTGAATGAACTGGAGGGGTGGAGAATGTCGGCATTGCAACAAGAAGCAGCTGTGAGGAAATTAGAGGATTCTCAATTAGCCTCTCTGGAGGCTTCTCTCACCCGCTATCGTGAATCGGTAGAGGCCCATACGCAAAAGAGGGATGTCGCGGCTTCTCAAAGATCTGACCTTAATGAAGAGGTGATTGCTCATTTCAACAGAATGACGGCCCTGAAGGCAGAGATATTGAAGATGATGAACGAGTTTGAGAGGATCGAGGAGGATACAAAAGTATAGAAGGCTGAGGATGTGGCCCTAGCAGATGAAATATCAGTCCTTGACTACATCTTGGAGGAAGAGACTGCTTCTTTGGAACAAGAGGCCCGAACAATGACCGATTTGAAAGTGTTATCATTTTTGTCTTTTCTCTTTCTCCTTCTTTTTGTTTATCGAAACTTCTAAAAACTCTTGGTCTTATGAATGAAATGCGTCTTTTTCTTTCCTGTCTCAATCTGATCATGATGTGTAACTCCATCCTTTCTTTTAAATTTCTTTGTACCACGTCCTCCAATTTTGCTACTTCACCTTTTTAGGCCTTCATTGTCTCTATCCTTTCAGAGGGAGAGAAGAGGCGGAATACCCTATGCCTTGTTTTGCAGTGTGACACACTACTGTGGTTTCGATGGCCTCGAA
The DNA here is from genome assembly GCF_000471905.2 of Amborella trichopoda. Next base: position 1,662,736 of record NW_006497159.1, read on the forward strand.
TGGAGGAGTAGTTACCTCCCCCCCTCTTAATGTTCGATTAGCCAAGGGCTCGTAGTTCATTGTCCTCATAATATGATGAGCCTGCTTGCTATAAATACTCCAATCAGGAGGAGCTTTGGCTTCTATTCAAGGTGAGTTCCTTTTATGCTCATCATTACTCTTTAACTCGGGCACAAATCCCTTCAGATGTTTTGAGGTGGTGCGTATGACTTCTAGTTAGTTCTGGAGACTTCGAACTTAATTTCTTTAGTCTGCAAGGGTATCCTGATCTTCATGATGAGAAGGATGCCTTTTTTCTGACTTTTCCTCTCCTAAGGAATCCGCAAAGTGCAAGACCTTCAGATGGTCACACGCTTGAGTTGATCCTGGGGTGAGATGAGGAGTGTCCTCTTTGCTTAAGGAAGCTAGGATGCTGAGTATCTTTCGATGTGGCCGCTGTGTTAGTTTTGCCTCTAGGAGTATAATAGGGATATGCAAGACCTTTTGATGAGCTAGCATGTAGGTGACTTTCTGGGTCAGGACATCTATCCCCATGGATTCCTTGGTCTCAGAGCAACTTGTGGTTCAGCATCCTATGAAGGCAACTCGGGACTAGAAGATGAGGGAAGAACCTCATTTTTGGGAGAAGATGATGTTGTCTTAGGGAGAGGGCATGGCATATTGGGATAAATAGAGGCTAGGGGAAGGATTTGGCCTTGCCTTTCCTCTTCTTTGAACATGTCTGCTATCATTCATTTGTCCTCAACGTCTTCGTGGGGGCGATGGTTCCGTTTTCTTATAGACTTCCGGTCACCATCATTTGACTGCTGGGGTGACACCGGTTCTGTGAAGTAATACTTTGCGTCGACATAGTGCATCTTGGAGATAGAAATGGTTTTTTTTCAGCATAAACCATATATTGTCTCCCATCCCAACTGTACTTAAAGCACTGATGCAGTATGGACAGAACCACCCCCTAGTCATGCATTTAAGGGCGGCCGAGAAGGACGTTGTAATAGGTGTCGATGTCGATTACATGGAATTGAGCGTAATCATTCAATTCACCGATCTTGAGGAGAAGGCAAATCGTTTCGGCTAGTTTTTCCCCAGATTGGCTGAACCCCTGACCTGTGATATTGGTTGGAGTGAGATCTTCGGACCCCAACTCCAAATGAGTGAGGATTCTCCTTGGGATAAGGTTAACTGTCGATCCTCCGTCCAGCATGATCCGATTGATGGAGCACACGTGCAATTCACCTATTACAAAGAGAGGGCGATTGTGAAATTTCCCTCCCAACTGAAGGTCGTCATCTGAGAAGGTGATTACGAAACAACCATGTAAAATTGCCGGTCTACTTCGATGGGCTCTACTTCAGTCTCATACACTTATGGATTGGAGAGATTGGACCAAAGCCATACAATAGTTTCTTGAGAGCATGAGGGCATCATAAATACTGAGAAGGGCCGGAAGCTTCCTCAAGTGTCCAATCACGTTATACTTAACCTTGTCATCATTGACCTTTTGTACTCCTAGACCTGTCACAGGGTTGAGTGGTATAATAGATTGAGGGACATGCTTAGGTGGAAGGGGTTTATTTAGGGATACTGGCCAACTTTGCTGTGCAACCAGTATAGACTGGGAGGTTTGGGCGGATTAGGTGGATGGAGCTTGCATTGGCGGAGTGGAGATTATTGGAGGTTGGATTTAGAAGGCGATTGGATGTATGGGACCAGAGGTGGCCCCTGGTACTTAAGGAGTGGTGGATTAGACGGGGTGTTTGGATATGGAAGAAGTGGCGGACCAGGGTATTAAAACAGATTCGGTTTTTCTGGTTGAGGCTGTAGTTTCTTCCCAGACCTTAGACCCATTTGGCCTATGTTGGCTACTGTTTCAGAGATTTGGACCATGTGATAGGCTTCCTGAGGATAGAAGCTTGGCCCTCGTGACTCTCTCTGCCTTTGCTCGAAGTCAGGCTCGGGAGGCCATTGGGGTTTCTTTGCTTTGGACTTTCTACGCTTCTTGATGTGTTCCCCAATAGCAGGAGGTGGTTCCGTCTTGACATAAGCCACCAAGGCGTTAGCAACTGTCAGGAATCCGGCTGCCTAAGCCAACATCTTTCTTAGCAGCTTCTGATGCCATTTACTGATGTTAGAACCCTCCAGCTCTTTATTAAGGGCCTTGGCTATTTCTTGTGCCTGAAGATCGGGGTCGTGACCCGCCGTGGTGTCGAAACAGACTTTCGATACAGACTGACTTGGAAATCCGCTTTGACATATAGGTCGAGTTAGAGGCCTCGACATGCAAAGAAATCTTAGGCCACATAATGTGTACACAAGTTTGGACTGCTTCAATCTCGAACATGGGATTGGATTGGTAAGCAGCCATGCCTCTCCATCTCGCTATGAACTGATCGACGGGCTCATCTGGTTCCTGGGTCAAGGTTAGAAGCTTGATTGCTTGGACCTCTCTCTCGACCTCGTAAAAGCGTTGGTAAAACAATTACTCCATTTCCTCCCATATGCACCGAGCTAGACAGGAGTCGAGCATACCACTGATATGCTGGGCCGTTAAGGGTGTCACCAAACTAATGGAGAAGGAGCCTCCCATCAGATGTTGTTTCCTGACATGCTGCTTGAATGTGAGCAATATGCTTATGAGGAGAACTCGTGCCATTAAAATGGGGAGTCTCCCCTTCTGGTAGTAGGGAGGAAAAGGGACCTGGTCGATGTAAGAGGGATACAGGTTTCGATAAAGCGTCATCCTCTGCATACCCAATATTGACCAGTTCTATAGGTTGTGGGTGACCATATCGTCAATGTCAGCCTGTGAGATCGGACGAGGAGACGAATTTTCCCGAGAAGTCCTAGGGGGAGGATGCCTTGGGGCTGTATCAACGGAGTGGTGGGAGTTAGCTTCATGGTGGGATGAATTCCCCTAGAGCCAAATATTTTCCATGCGGTGGATCTTTTCCATCATTGTATGCACCATGTACTAGAATTTATTCATACGTTCTTCTTGGCTATCATTTGCCTCCTCGATGACCAGCACACAAACCCTTTCTTCTGGGAGGCTAACCCTTGGTGTAGTCGAGGGTTTTCATGCTTGTCGAGCTGGATGTGGCAAGTCGATCAGTAGGGGCTCAGCGTGCCCCGACTGGATTCGAGCCTTGTATATCGACCATGTAAGAACCGATTCTTGATGGTCTTGGGACCGTGAGTGCTGTGAGGTGAGGTCATCTCCTACAACGCTGACAGATACGTAAGATTTTGGTGCTTCTACCTCTAGCTTTGCCGTCTCCCGGACCCGAAACAAGGGTCAACCTGGGCCTCAGTCTCGGCTTTGAGGAAGATGGGGAAAGAAGGATCTCGTCGCCCATCAAATCTTTGCCCCAAGCCCTTTTGTGAGCTAGAGAGACATGACTGACCTGAGGGGTTGGCTCAAGGGGGTACTCTTGGGGAAGACTTTCGAGTACCAACTCTTGAGGTGCTTGCCCGAAAGAGAAGGGGTGAATGGAGGAGGGATGAGTTCGAGACAGTCTTTAGGCTAGGAGCTGGAAGAAATCTATGAAAGTGGCGCATGTGTGCCCCTTGAAGCAGAGTTCCTAGTGACTTAGGTGTCAACTTGGGCTCGAGCAGCTGGTTTGGCCTCAGAAGGCCGAGAACCACAAGCACGTGTCTGTACGGGAACAGTCGGGAGCCTTCATCTTACAGGGTGCACAAATGTGTGTTGAGAGAGAAGACGAGGGGTCGTCTCCCACATACCCAGGTTGGCATAGCGACGGCATTGCCATAAGTGGTGGGATGCTCATGCAAAGCACGCGCTGGACCTGGACTGAGGAGACTTAAACTTGAACAATGACTCAAGGAATTGCGAGGGTTGCCCCGAGGTGTGGCTCAAGTGGATAACCCACGAGCCTTAGGGCGTGTGTGAGAGGTTGAGGCCCCAGGGTCACCTCCTCGATGTGTTGAGCCTCTGAGTATAAGGGCTTGAAGTGGTGCTGAAATGTTGGGGGTAGCCTTATGGCCACCCACAGGAGCAACGAAATGTTGTTTGCCTATTGCAGCAAGGAACCAGACAGCCTTTCGATAGACCTCAGTAATACGACAGGCAAGTGACTTGCCGGTGACAGGATTCATGCTGTGGTGCTTTGGTGGGAGATCCACCAATGTTAGGAAACGGGGAGTTAGGGACCTTCAGGTCCCTCCTCACACCGATTCAGGTCAGTACTTAGGAGCTTGACACTAGGTCCATGCTCAAGAGGAAAGTTGGGAACGAGGTTCGAGAAACCTGTTCTCTGGGCGAGTTCATAAATGCGGGGATTAAAAAATCCCCAATCTGGATAAAAGGGTTAAAAAACTTTGAATTCATGTGTGTGTGATAAGCAGAAACAAAATGGAGAGATAGGTTGAACAAGGACTATCCGATGATGGGGTAGTGTGTCCCCAGTGGACTCGCCAAGCTGGTTAGATGCCTCGATCTCGTCCCCGAGTCGGGTTGACCTGGTGGCACAGGTCTCGGGTTTCATAGAGAACCTAGGATCTGAGATCTCTCTCTCGAGAACCATGTGAATAAAACGTGAGTAGGAACACCAACCGGTGAGAGAGGAATAAGGGTCATGAGGTGGGACTTACCTCGCGTGGGTTCTTAACGCACTCAGGCTAGCTGACGTGGGCGCCCTATTAGATCACTCTGGAATGCCCCCTAGTCGATGACCAGTTCAAAACTGCCTCCTTCGACCTTGGTCGAATGCGTCGATCTTACCCCCAGATCTAGGTGATCTGGTGGCACGTGTCTCGAGTTTATAGGAAAAACCGAGACCTGAGACCGCTCTCTTGGGAACCTTGTTCACATAACAAGGGCAGGTACCCCGAATGGTGAGAGAGGAATTTCGATGTGAGATGGGGACAAACCTCACCTGGGTCCGTGACTTACTCGGGCTGACTCGCGTAGGTGCCCTGTTAGATCAAGATGGAAAGCCCCCCACTTTTTCAACTGGTTCGAGATCGCCTCCCTTGACCTGTATTCTCTTGTTTTCTACATAGCACTCACATGGTTAATTTGCAAGACAAGTGGGCTAAGGGCCCAACCTTGTCTATGGGCGAACATACATAGGCATCCACATTCGAATGACAAAAGGGAAGATGAGAATTTGGGGCGATAGAGAAGAAGAACAGAATGAGGGGAGAAAAGAACAAATCTCGACAGCGTGGCTAGACTAACACAATGGCAAGATTAGTACGGTGATCGACTTGGAGTGGTAGAAAGATGGGCATGGTAACTCAGACCGGCACGGCGGCAATACTACTCGAAACCAAGGTGACATTGACCAATCTGACATGATGGCTAATCTGTTGTGGAAGCATCACGGGCATGATAAATCTGACCCGTACGACGACAATATTGCTCGACAACCGGACTGTAATAACGGTGTTAGATTAGACCCATCCCCTCGTTAAGCGATCGGGGAAAACAAAGGGACGCATGAATTAAATGGCCCCTGGGAATATGAGGAGTCAGTGGGAATTGAAGCGTCACAATGGCATGCATGACGTTAGGTGGCGCACGGCATTGGTCTCGCATGACATAGTGTCACGCTCGGTGATGGCTACGCACGACGCTGAGTTGTGCACGGCTATGGTCATGCACGACATTGGGTCGCGCGCGACGATGGTCACGCATGTCATTGGGTCATGAGCGGCGATGGTCACGCATGATCTTTGGTTTCACGTGACTATGTCAACGCACAGCTTTGGGTTGCGCATGACGATGTCCACGAATAGCAGTGCCTTATGCAGACCAAGAACGACGTGCAATGAGAAGGCTCGGTGTGTGTGGTCTTTGGAAGCCAAGTCCTCCAGCACAACAATACAGTCCAAGTTGTTCTGAGGATGGGCATCCATCATAAGCCAGTTCCTTGCCAGGGAAGTCTGCTTTGTATCTTTGATACACTCTATCAAAGTGCTTCTCTCTTCTTTTGAAAACCAGCCATACTCGTCAAATGAATTAAAGTGACTCGGAAATGGTTGATCGTCCTCTAAAGCAAGAGCAACACTGTATTGGAGGAGGTACTCATTAGATGAATTGAAGATGACTCTCTAAAGCAACAACAGCACTCCTGCATGACATCTCTCTTTTCCTCTTAAGCAAGAGCAATAATTGTAAACCCCTTGTAAAGGGCCTCTGACTAGTACTTGTAATCCTTTCCAATGCAATAAAAGAGTTAAATTTCATCTGAAAGTTCTTACTACCTTTCTCTTTCATTTTTTTGTTTCTTTTTATTGAATACACTGCACCTTAAGAGCACATCAGGGATAATAGTTCTTTAGTTATCGCCCATTAATAGGGGCATTGCCTCCTCTCCATCAGATTGTGCCAGTATGTAGGCGTTTGACGTGACCTTCTTGACTATGAAGGGACCTTCCCACTTAAGTTCAACCGTCCTTTGCGCCCATGTATAACAATCGGTCTTTTGACTGTTAGGTTTTTTAAGACATTTTTCAGCACCTTGGTCCACCGGTCAATAAAGTCTGATAAAACGGTGGAAATTTAGATGCACTCATAATAGCCACAGAACTAGCCAAGATCTTCACAAGGACTCACAAAAGTCTCCTGCCAAGTTTCGCCACATTCCGATATGTCTAAGGCAGTGCAGACTGAGAGACAATTTTGACAGAATCGGCCCTCTAATACCTTGAAACAGACCCTATAACTAGAGCTATATTTTTGGTGTCTCAATTTTCTGTGGGACTACTTCCATTGGATCCAGCATGGTTGAAGACCCCTAAAGGTCAAATTTTAGCTTGAACGGACATCCCAGGAAGAAGTTATAGGTGAAAGAACGAAACAGGAGGAGCTGTACGCTATTCCCGTACGGCCACCCTGCAACTCAACTCCATTAAAGGGGCAGTCACGAAAAGTGACTTTCGATACTTATATCTTCCTCGTTCGAGATCAGATCGTACTCAAACTGGATAGAGCGTGTTCGTTTCGTTGAGATGAGCGTTTCGATATGTGGCACGCCCCACGACGACGCGCGAGCGCGAAGACAAGCTAGAGAGAATTTGCTGATCCATGAAGAAAGTGCATGAAAATCAACAGCATCGTGCCTTGCTTAAGCGGCTAAATCACGCCGTTCGCTGTACCAATCTACATGAAACAGTTCCATCGGGTGGGTAAGGTCGATGGCTACCACTGGTCTGAACCTCGTGCATGATGAATGGTCGGATTCTACACACAAAGCCGACGAAGTGATTGCAAATTTCGTCGCCGAAATTCTAGATTCAGGCCAAAACTCCAAAGTTGCAAAATCTTTGCCCGGGCACAGAATCGAGCGGCGTTTGTTGCCATGCGATCATGGCGGCATGCTCAGTGTGATCTAACCAAGAAATCATAGAAAAATATCAAGATACGAGTACATAATCGATCTAAAGTTTCAAGATTCATTCAAATTGTAAGTCACATGATCGTCCCCTAAAAACACGATCCATGGCTCGAAGTTGGTATCAAATCGATCGTCATGCCGAGCCCAACAAGAAAACAATCATCTTTCGATCAAACAGGCATCAAAACGACCCCCGATCATCCATAGAAGATCACGTAAGTTATAGGGCAGCACAAGGATTATTTTGAAATTCCACAAATTGTTAAAAAGGGGCAAATCTGTCATTTTGCATCCAATTTTTTAATTTCTTTTAATTCAGTTAACTCTTAATTTCTAGCAATTAGGTTTAATTTTGATCATCCACCCATGTTTGGGCATAATACTATATATATCATGTACTACCATTGTATTTAGACCCTTCACTTGCTTAATAAAATTTTTATCATGCCTATTGTTGAGTCACGTCTTAAAAGATTGAGAAATGAGATAAAGTTTTGGGTATGTACCATTGGGATTAGTGTTTTTCTTTTTCTCTCTACTTTCTTTCTGTCTCCTCGCTTTTTCTTTCTTTCTCTCTCTTCTTCCATGGACCCCGGAAGCCAATCGCTCTCTTTGTAACTTTACTTTTCCTTTCTTATTCTCTCTTTTCTTCTCTCTTCCCTTTTCATTTTACCCCTGCAAAGGTCGTTTCCTCCATGCGGACCTTCGGGTCCACCTCCTCTTTCTTTTTCTGATGGTCCTCAGGTTCATCCGTCTTCCCTTGTTTTTTCTCGTCCTCCCTCACCTCACCTCTTCTGGTGTACCGTCGAGGTCTTGTTTTCTCTTTCTCATGTCCACGGTCCCGTGAGACCAGCGTGCCCCAAATTCTTCTTCCCCTACCGCCCGCGCCGCGGGCGAATCTCTACCTATCGCCGTGCGCTACCTTAGCTCATCGGGGGCGCATCCTATCTTTCCTCATTGCAGTGTGCACCCATGGTTCTATCGCCGTCTCGTACAACCTCTTCCTATCACTGCGCGCCCCTTTCCTAACCGTATCGCCATGTGCGACCTATCCTACACCAACGCCGTGTGCGCGACCGAGGTCCATTGCTGGAAGCCACCATCTTCCCCGGCTACCCTCGCCTCTCTTTCGTGCCTCTGCCTCTTCCTCAACTGCAGCCACCAATTGCTGCACCCAAAGTTCAGCCACCATTTCCTCCACTCATAAGCCATCCCGCTCTCTTCCTCTCTCTAACCCACCGTTGCCATCACCTTCCTGCTGCGCACCATCAAAGTCCCCCACTTTTCGTTCTCAACCTCTGCTGCTGTCCCTCACGCAGCCACCTCTGTTGTCCTCTCTCTCTCTACCGCCCTGCTATTCGCCACTCTCAACCACCTCCGCTATCCTCACTTCGCCCACACCACAGTCAACTCTTCAGCTACCTTTCTTCTTCGCCAACCTCCGCCACCTTGCTGCAAACCACCTCCGACCAGCAGCCAATCTTCCTCTCTTCCTTTGCTACTCTCTCTTCCCCAAACCTGCTACACCCGGCTGCTCCCAGCTTCTTCATTACTGTCCACCAACCCAATTTCCATTTCCGCCGTCTCCTCCTCTTTCCTCTTAGCCTGCTGTTCCAGACAACATCCGAATTGCTATCTCCGCCACTTGCAGTCAAAACTCATCCATCTTATTCTCCGCCATCCGCAACCAAATCGTGAGCCTCTCTATCTCCTCTTATCCACTCCCAAGATCCTCGCTGCAATTTCTCGCTGCAACCTTCCGTTCTCTCTCTCTAAAAAAACCACTTAACAAAAACCCAATAGTGAGCTAGCTCCTCACGTCTCTCCCTAAACGTCCAAACGAAATCCCTTTTCTTTTCTTTTCGTCACACGTTTGCGTGCCTTCTCGTTTTCGTTTCATCCCTCACCCCCTCACGCTATTTCGTTCAACTCCAACTCCCTCATCAACAAAAAACCAATACCTTAACTCTCTCTCTCTCACTCAAACAACCCCAGTGTCAAACTGGCTCATTCTTTTAAACCAATTTGTTCTCTTCATATTTTATTCCACCTCTTCATATTATTTCTTCCACCCCCTTCTTTTATTTTATTCCATTTCAATTCCTTACCATCATCTCATTTTACTTCACTTCACTTATACTACTTCTCTTATTGAATTTTAATTTTATGTTATTTTATGTTACTTCTTTCATCTTTTATTTTACTTCATTTATTTCACCTTAGCTTAGTTTAATACATTTCATTTTATCTTATATTCCCTTGCCTTATTTTTATTTTCTTTAGTTTATTTATCTTATTCATCTTATTTTATTGTACTTTATTTCATTTTATTTTATTTATATCTTTTACATTATTTTCATAACCCCATTTTATTTTATTGGTATTTTATTTCTTTTATCCCTTTCATTTTATGTTACCTTTCCCTTTTATTTTATATTATTTTATTTTTATGTCTTTTACCTATTTCATTTATTTTCATTCATTTTATTCTTATTTCATCCTAACTTCATCTTCTAATCTTATTTTATTTCAATTCATCTCTTTCATTTTCATTTCATCGCATTCCACTTTACTTTTCATTTCACTCCATTTCATTTTATTTTATCTTTTACAAGTCAGGGTTCTCAGACCCACTCGTTGGGACGTCTTACGTGTGTGTGTTTGCAGGAAAGGAGAAACATGTCAAGGGAGGCGATTCCAAATCGACCATAAGTCAGGGGGCTTTCCAACGTGATCTAAGAGGGCGCCCACGCGAGCCAACCCGAGCGTGTCTTGAACCCACGTGAGGTAAGTCCCGCCTCACGACCGAAATTCCTCTCTCACTAGTTGGACACCCGCCCTTGTTCTGCGAACAAGGTTCTCGAGAGAGCGATCTCAGGTCTCGGGTCTTCCGAACCCGAGACACGTGTCACTCGATCACTTAGATCTAGGAAGGTGAGATCGAAGCACCTAACCAGCTTGACGACTCCACTGGGGACACGCTACCCCATCGTTGGATCGTTCTTGTTTGACCTTCCTTTCTTTTTATTCCTGCTCACTATACACACATCTATTTTTGGGGTAGCTCAACCCCTTCATCCGAGTCGATGGTTTCGTGATCCCTGCACTCGTGAGTCTTCATGAGGAACAGGTTCCGCGAACCTCGTTCCCGACCTTTCTCCTGAGCATCGACCCTGTGTCGCGCTCCCAGCTCATCACCTGGAAAGAGGCGAGGATGGACCAACAAGTCCCTCACTCCCTACCTCCTTGCAATGGTGGACCCTCTTCCAATGCACCCTGTATTGGTGGCACACATGCGACCACACACTGCACACACCCTGCTATCGGCAACTCACTTGCCGGTCCCACTGCTCGGGGCAGCCCGGAGGCCGCCCCTCCCTATCCCACGACTGACAGTTCATCTGTCGTTGCTCCTCTGGGTCACCACCAGGCTACCCCTCATTCTCTATCACCACGGGCCCTTGCAACAAGAGGCTCAAGACCAGGAGGAGGTGGCTCTGAAACCATCGCCTCGCACACACCCACCAAAGCTAGTGAACCACCTATGCTAGCCACACCTCGGGGCAACCCTCAAGTTACCTCAGGACACTATCGGGGACCAGGTCTTCTTGAGTCTAGCCCTGCGCAACTTTTGCAAGTGCATTGAACCCCTCAGGGCAACCCTCATGTTACCTTGAGACATTGTCAGGGTTCGGGTCTTCTTGAACCTAGCCCTGCACATCTTTCTCTTGTACACTGCATTACTCGGGGCAACCCTCAGGTTACCGCCAAACACTATCAAGGTTCTGCTCTTTTTGGACCCAGCCCTGCAGACCCCTTGCATATACACTACACCGCTAGGGGCAACCTGGTTGCTGCGTCTGCCTGAGCACATGAAGGGGAACCTCCTAGTCCCCCTTCCCAGCACATGCCTGTTCACTCTGTGAGGGATGGTCACATGGCCATTATGTCACACACACTCGCTCATGGCACTTGACCTCTTGAGGCCAGACACGCTACTCGAGCCAGGGTTGACCACTAGGTGACCCGAAGTCCTTCTATAGAGGGCTCACACGAGCCAATCCCGCCACCCACCCAGGGCACGCTGAGCAATGTGCACACATGCACAGATCCAAAACTTCCCCTAGTTCTGAAGGCGAAGAAGAGGACACCAAGGAAGACTTCTCGGCCAAAGACGAGAGCCCTTTCTTTCCCCTAACTCCCCTTGATGCGGGTGATGTTGGAAAAGCATCGAATGAGGAAAACACCAAAACAGTTACTCGGGGGATGACGAAGCTGGTTATCAATGAAGGTCCAAGTTCCACTCGAGGAAAGGACAAATCTACCAACACGGCAAAAAGCCAGTTTGACCCCAGTGACCCCATCAATCCTGAGTCAACTGTACCATCATCTTATCAGACGCCTGAGCCCATTTTGGGTCAGGGCACCTAGAGCAAAGCCTCCTTTGAGCAGACTGAACTCGGGGTAGCTCATGGATCCAAACTACTTTCCCTTAAACTCCTGTCGAGTCGGAAGGTACCGCTGCGAGGCACTCCTGGTGCCTCAAGCGAAATGGAAGCTGAACCCATCGAGAGCACTGGCCATGATCCCTTTGTGGTGGAGGGTTTGATCCATGAAGAGACATGTTTCCTTTCCATAATGCAAGAGCATAATCCATCATTTCCTCTTGAAGTTTTCCTTGACGTTCTGGTACCTCAAGATAAAGTTGAAGAGAAAATTGATGCCCTGTAAGGACTTGCGAAACTCGTGGTCGAGATCGATCTTCAAAATAAGAAAGGAACCCTGCCACTCTCCTCCCTTCTTTCCAGGGATTCATCAAAGGATCTTGGGCATATGATGGACAGTTGTCTACTCTTGGTAGCCCTAATGATGCTACTTCCCTCGCTTCCTCTCCCTCCGACATTTTTGCCTCTCTTGAGAACCCGTCACTCTCATTTGAGGAAAAATGTTCCCCAGTATTGGATGAAGAGAGCTCCCCTTTCCCTCATGGCAGCCTTGTTCAAGTGGCTTCTCCATTCTTGGGGAATAACACGCCTCCCCATAAAGCAAATGCTCTGCTCTCCTCGTGCCATGAGTGCCTCACATGTCCCCTTGAGGATGATGATGGAAGGTTCAGCTCCTCTCTTAATTGTAAGGAGCCCCCAAGAACAGCTAAGGGCGAACCAGAGCGGTTAGTGAAGTACTAAAAGCCTATGAAGACGAGGTCGCGCAGCTTAAGGCCACATTGAGGTAGTTGCAGGCCAAGATGAGGTCAAAAGACAAAACAATAAGAACCTTGTGTCAAGTGGTGCTGAAATCTCATAAGCTTGAGCATACTCACTTGGGGCACCAAGCCTCATTTACCATCTCTCATGCACTGTATCGGGTCATTAAAACAACACCATCAGAAGAAAGGGTACCATCACCCTTGCCTCCCTCATGGCCAATCCATGCTCCATCATTTCTTCGGAGGCTAGTAAAAGGAATGGTAGCCAAAGCATCAAAAATAGGCGGTACCTCATCGATAGGAAAGCCCAGTCACTACCAGAAATCTCCCTCAGCTTATGTTAATCAGAATCTATGGCCACAAGGAGATCGAAGACTCGACGTCCCCAAGAACAAAATCAATTATTTCCAACACAGGAGTTATTCCTTTCAAAAGTCTATGATCCCCATGTTGCTGGAAATTCTCTTATCAAAGGGAGTGATCAAACTGCCCACGTCGAACAGGTCGAAGGAGGTCTGGAGGGATGATGTAACGACCCCGCCCGCGGACCCTTGCCGGAGGGTGATCGAAGCTCGCAAATGTCACTCAGGTGGGAGTGGCTCAAAGCATGAAAACGTTGAATTAGGAGAAACCTTGAAAGAAAATCATTCATCAAATAAAGAACAATTCAAAAGTACAACCATCTCATACATTCAATGTTAAAAAGTCTTTACAATTCCTTCTTGGCACTACTGGCCCAAAATACACAAAATGAGGTACACCACACAATACTGAGACATCCAAACATATAATGAAAGTCTTCAAAGGACGGCTTTTTAACCTCTCGACTTCAAGCTTCAAATCCCCCAATGGTCACCCACCTCACGCACAGGTATCAACACTCTTCACTCTATAGTTATAAAAATAAGATTGAATGAGCTAATAACTCAGTAAGCAGATCTACACCATTGCATTCCAACTAGCATGATAGTGATAACAAATACACAATACACATATACGTACATATAAATGTGTATCAAATAAAGTCCCTCAACATGCTCCTCAACACTCTAATAGAAATGTGAGAAAGACAGTTCTATATATATAATCCATAAGTCATAATAACCTTTCTTAAAGTAGAGTAATAAAGACATCATATCACAAGTTCAGTTAAAAGCTCATGCAGAAAGCGTAAATAAGTCAGGCAAATAGATCTATCTGCTCTTGAAGTAGAAGCCACATCGGTCAAGCTAAGCCAATCTTAAACTTGGGACTTCTACCCTCACTCAGGAGGGTTGTCATGGGACCCACTTTGTAAGGCCCTCAGACACGCACACATCCACATCCCCAGTGCGTTTTGGGGTTTTCGATAGGCAGAGGCCTTGCAAGACACTACCCTCTCCTTGCGCCCTTTTGATGAGAGAGCGATACACTACCATTTGATGACCCAATGTGTAGTGCCCATATAGATCGGGGGGGCGCGACCCTCCCAACTACTCACATCCTGAGTCTCATCCTATCATGGGGAGTCAGGGAAATATCATAGCTATCAGCATCATCATTCACATAGTAGGTGTCTTTCCACATATAGCATAAGCATCATGATACCATCATTCATACAGTAGGTATCCATTCACATATAGAATAAGCATCATGATATCATCATTCACATAGTAGGTATCCATTCACATATAGCATAAGCATCGTGATACCATCATTCACACAGTAAGCATCCATTCACATATAGCATAAGCATCATGATACCATCATTCACACAGTAGGTATCCATTAACATATAGCATAAGCATCATGATACCATCATTCACACAGTAGGTATCCATTCACATATAGTATAAGCATCATGATACCATCATTTGTACGGTAGGTATCCATTCACATATAGCATAAGCATCATGATACTATCATTTACACGATAGGTATCCATCCACATATAGCATAACTTCATTATCATGCATGTGCACGAGTGCTCACATTTGAGATCTTAACTTTTGGACCATTTAGAGTTTGAAGATGATTCTAAAATCAATTTTGTACCAAACATACCTATCCCTCACTTAGGAGTGGTTCAAAGACAACAGGATTCTGTTTGGCCTCTTAAAGGTTCAATGAAATTAGGGTTAACTAACTGCCCCCTGCTGTGTATAGTGGACAAAAAACGTACCCTGCTCTAAATCATAATAGCATTCAAACCTTAAGGAAACATGTGAAAGTTTCAAAATCAAAATTTAAACCAAGATGTATATCTTTCTAACAAACCAAACTTGAAAGTATTTGGATTTCATTTGGTGGTTCGAAAATTCGTGGTAAACAAGGCAATAGTTCTGATTTTTATCGATACTGCCCATAGTGACATACCTTCATAAAACAAAGTATAACTTTCAATCTAGGAAGCTTTTGAAAATAGTTTCTTCATACAAATTTTAACCCATTAAAATATATTTCAAAGGGTTGTGGTTGAGCCGAAAATGAATTTCATTTGGTTAGCTAAAATCAGTGTTTTTAAGCCACGACTATGAGACTTGAATTTTGAATGAATCTTGAAAACTTTGGATCAATTGTGTACTCATTCCTCTATGTTTTTTCTTTCGTTTCTTCACTGAATCACACTGAGCATGTCGTCTTGATCATGGTGCAACAAACGTAGCTCTATGTCGTGTCCAGATGAAGATTTCGTCGTCTTGAATTTTTTGTCGGAATCTTGAAATCCGATAGCTAGAATTTACAGCAGCTTCGACTCCTCTGTGTGAAATCCAACCGTTCATCATATACGGGGTTCAGACCAGAGATAGCATCGGACCTCACGCACATAATGCAATTGGTTTCATGCTAGTCGGGTATGCGAGCATCGTGATTTGACTGTTGGATTGAGGCATTCTGCTGCTGAAGTTTCTACAACTTTCTTCACGGATCAGCAACTTCTTTCTATTTTTTTTCCCTGCTCGGGCATCATCACGGGGCGTACCCCTATCGAAATGCTCGTCTTGATGAGATGAACATGCTCACCAAATTTGAGTTCGATCCGACTTGGAATGAGTGAGATATAGGCCCCGAAAATCACTATCTGTGACTGTAAAAATAGTAAAAACAACCACCTTTAATGATGTTTTGGTGCAGGGTGTTCACATGGGAATAGTGTGCGGCCTATCCGTTTTAGGTATTTTACCTATAACTTTGTCCTGGAGTGCCTGAATAAGCTGAAACTTGACCCATTGGGGTTTTTGAATATGCCAGATCCAACGACAATGGTCCCACAATTGTGTAAAGCATTAAAAAGATAATTCTAGTTACAGGATCCATTTCAGGTTGCAAGAGGCCGATTTTTCCAAAATTATTTCTTTGTTTTCACGGCCTTAAATATATTTGATCACGATGAAACTTGGCAGGTGGCCTTTTGGAGTACTTTTGAACATCTTAACCAATTCTGGGGCAATTATGAGACTGTCAAAATTTCCACTGATTTTGTAGGCTTTATTGACTTGCTTCCTCTTTATTCCGCATCAGAGACCAAGGTGCTGAAAAATGCGTTCAAACACACACTACAAGCTCCTCATGAGCATACACCAGACCCTTAAGAGCCCTCAACCTCTCAGCCCTGGGCAGTCTACCATGAGTGGAATAGGGTCAAATCTCTGAAGTGTGAAGCGGTCCATCAAGCTAGGACTACTCACCAGCCAGAGGAGAGAGTCTAAACACCCCCTCAGGGATCCGAAAGGAGATGAGAAGGGCTTAGATCAGCCCATCGAAGGAATTGTCTTCCTCAACCTCCAGTCGAGGAAGAATTTATCAGACCTCTTCCCCCACTTCTGACCTTGCAGGACTTCATCCCAAGCGCAGCTCACCTCGTCCTTTCGTCAAAACAACCAGACATCCACGAGCCATCAGCAGCTCAAGATTCCTCCAATATGGGTGACGACACTAAAAGCACCCTACAACAGTCAAAGCTGGGGCAATACCTAAAATACCCCCTGCACACGTCCAATTCTGGTGATGACGTAAAAAGCTGCCAGGAACATTCTAACTCTTCTTCGCCTCTCTAGTCCTTTATTTTCTCCACAGGTGCAGCTCGATGGTGCTCAAACTTCGACATTCTAAACAGAGAGTTCGGAGGCACCAGCCTCACCCAGTCACAGCAAGAGCGCCTCAGGGAGATGCTATCCCAGGAGGCTGGATTGTCGACAACTGCTGACTCCCTGTTAACCCAAGCACAGACTGAGTCATCTTCAGGCTCCTATTCTAAAGAGGCCTGCAACATGATCCAAGTGCATGAAGCACCAGCTCGGGGCAAGCACCTTGTAATCCCAGTCATGAGATCATGGACTCCCCATTCAAAACTGACCCTTTTATCGCCTGGACCAGCCAGAGACCAATCCTCTACCACATTGTGCCCCTCCTAGAAGCCGAGATGTCAGGATCATGGGTTTCCACAATAAGAAACCTTGCGAGCCCCATTACAAGCAGCTCCAGGAATCTCTAGAAGAGGGGGAAGAAGGCGGTCATGCCACGGCTAATGAGCTTAAAGAGATCAACCTGGGGGATGAGGCCGACCTGAGGCGTACTTTCATCTCATAAAAAATGTCCCCAGAAGAGAAAGTTATATTTCCTTCCTCCGACCAAATCGAGATTTCTTTGCATGACATTATCACGAGATGCCCGGTCTAGACCCTCAGATTGTTGTCCATCTCATCGGTATTTATCCAACCATCAAACCCATGAAGTAAAAATCAAGAACGTTTAGACCTGACCTTGAGATGTAGATCGATGTTGAGGTGAACAAGCTCAAGCAAGCCGGATTCATACATGAGGTCAAATACCCAAGATGGCTGGCGAATGTCGTCCCAGTTAAAAAGAAGAATGGTCAAATCTGGGTTTGTATCGACTTTCATGATTTGAACACCTCTTGCCCCAAGGATGACTTCCCCCCTACCATTCACCGAGATGTTGGTCGACTCCACGGCTCATTACCAGATCTTCTCCTTTATGGACAGATATACTGGTTACAATCAAATCAGGATGGGGCCAAAAGATGAGGAGGCCACTGCGTTCCTGACCCCAAGAGGTGTCTTTTGCTATATTGTCATGCCTTTTGGGTTGAAGAATGTCGGTGCCACGTACCAGCGAGCCATGACAACCATCTTCAAGGACATGATTCACAAGGAGGTCTAGTGCTATGTAGATGACTTGGTAGTAACGTCTGAAACAAGAGCCACTCACATACAAGACCTTAAAAAGGTGTTTGGGCGGTTGCGACGTCACTTGCTTAAGATGAACCCCTTGAAATGCACTTTTAACGTACGCTCGGGAAAATTCTTAGGGTTCATCGTGAGGTACCATGGGCTGGAGATCAAGCCAGTCAAAATCAAAGCAATTCAAGACACACCGCATGCCTTCGCCCAGAAGCTATCGTTGCACGCCATAAAAGAAGCCATCACCGTGTGCCTTCATCAAGGGCCATCGTCGTGTTCCTTCACTCAGAGGCTATTACTGCACACCTTCGTCAAGGACCATCGCCGTGTGCCTTAGCCTAGAGGCTATCGCCGCGCCCTTTGTCTAGGATTTAGCGATCATGCTCTTCAACAAATACCAAACGCTGACATGCACCACTTAAGCATAATGCCGCATACGTCATCCAACACTTAGTGCTGCGATCATACCGCGACACTCCCCTCTGGACCATTATCTTGCATCTTCAGGAAGTTCATTCCTTGCATCATAGTCTCACTCCTCAAGGAGTCCAGTCTCTGGTGACGACTCTGCTCCCCATGAAGTCGCATTCCCTCACCACGCCACAGTTTAGATGCATGACCTTAAACTGCACAGCTATGGTCCGCATTGCATGACCTTAAATTGTACAGCCATGGTCCAAACTATATGACCTAAAACTGTATCAGAGGTCTAGTTGCATGACCTTAAACTGCACAGCCATGGTCCAAATATATGACTTAAAACTTAGAGGAGGTCTAGTTGCATGACCTTAAACTGGACAGCCATGGTCTGCATTGCACGACCTTAAACTGCACAGCAATGGTCCGCAATGCATGGCCTTAAACTGCGCAACCATTGTCCACATTGCATGACCTTAAACTGTACAGCTATGGTCTGCATTGCATGATCTTAAACTACACAGCCATGGTCCACATTGCATGACCTTAA
Organism: Amborella trichopoda; assembly: GCF_000471905.2. The sequence goes on from NW_006497159.1 coordinate 1,681,453, forward strand.
ACTGCACAGCACTGATCTGCATAACATGATCTTAAACTGCACAGCCACGGTCTAGATGCATGACCTTAAACTGCACAGCCATGGTCCACATTGCATGACCTTAAACTGCACAGCAATGGTCCGCATTGCATGACCTTAAACTGCACAACCATGGTTCGCAGTGCATGAACTTAAACTACATACCATGGTCCGCATTACATGACAGCAATGGTCCGCATTGCATGATCTTAAACTGCACAGTCATGGTCCAAACTATATGACCTAAGACTGTAGTGGAGGTCTAGTTGCGTGACCTTAAACTGTACAGCCATGTTCCGTTTTGCATGACCTTAAACTGCATAACAATGGTCTGCATTGCATGACCTTAAAATTCATAGCCATGGTCCGCATTGCATGACCTTGAACTGCATAGCCATGCTCCTCATTGCATGACCTTAAACTACATAGCCATGGTCCGCATTTCATGACCTTAAACTGCACAGCAATGGTCCACATTGCATGACCTTATACTGCACAACCAATGTCCGCATTGCATGACCTTAAACTCCACAGCCATGGTCTGCATTGCATGACCTTAAACTGCACAGCAATGGTTCACATTGTATGACCTTAAACTGCACAACCATGGTCTGCATTGCATGACCTTAAACTGCACAGCAATGGTCCGCATTGCATGACCTTAAACTGCACAGTCACGGTCCAAACTATATGACCTTAAACTATAGCGGAGGTCTACTTGCACGACCTTAAACTACATGGTCCTAGTTGCATGAATTTAAACTGCATAACCACGGTCCAAGCTATATGGCCTTAAACCATAATGCACATCCAAGCCGCATGATATTTAACTGCTTCGCACAGGTCCAGGAGGCATGACCTTAAAGATGCCTCCACGTACACATCTGCCCCTTTTTTGTGCATCTTCTCGCATGTGACCCGTCGTATGCACGCACCACCTTCATTACCTCCCCAGTGAGTCCACATACATGCACCCTTTACGTGAATCTTCACGCACACCTTCCCTAACAGACCCGTTTGTGTGCGTACACCATCTGTCATCCCTCCACAAGTCTTACCCGTGCTCACCAAATGGCGAACCCTTCCGCGAGCCATACTCGCCATCAGCTAGTGGGTTACTATTCGTCACCCACCATCCATTCATCATCAACTCTTCACAACGAAACTTCATGCCATCGTCCCAAGTAGGTAAAAGTCATCACCAAACTCACTCTATGGCCTAAAAACCTGCCATCCATCACCACTACGGTCCAGCTGTATGACCCTAAAACTATCGTGCATGTCCTGGCTGCATGACATTAAAATGCTTCGCACAAGTCTCGAAGGCATGACTCTAAATACTCCTCACATGGAAAAACGGGCATGGTGTACACCTGGACAAGGGAACGCCATGAGTAAAAATGATGGAAGGGCATGGTCACGTAACCATGAATAAAAGAATTCCATGAAAAACAAAATCCAGTTGCGGTGAAAACCCCAAAAAGGGCATCGTGAGCAAAAATGGATGAAAAGGGTGGACATGACCGCGAGGTCATGGGTAAAAGAGCCCAAAAATAATGGCAGTTGGTGAAAACCGTCTTCATGGCGTTACTTCCCCTGTTCAATTGAAAACCCACAAAAAGCCACTTAGACAGACAAGATACGCTGACGCACGAACACATCCTCAACTGACATTCAATTTCCAAATAGTCACAATCCCTGCTAATGAGGTCTGCCCAAAATCCTTAGAAGCCAGCATTCAATTGCAACACCACATGGCTCATTAGGGAGTGAGAGCCGCATAAGATTTCCCAATCACATGGCTCATCAGGGAGTGAGAGCCGCATAAGATCTCCCTAGTTCAACAATAACAAGAGTCCTTGAGGGTGAGGACGATGACAAAAAGATCCCTCCGAAAATGCTAAGGACCATCATGAAGGCAAGAAACTGACGAAGCCAGTGTCTAACCTGCCACAGGCTTCAGGGTATGCCTCCCCAAAACCCCTAACTTACACGGGACTAGACTTTCAGGATGGGTCAGAAACCCCGGACTGGACCCCACTAGATGGAGCCTACAGAGATACCCTGAGCATCAAAAGCAAACCTAGTGTAGCAACGAACAATGCTGATCAAAGGCTCATAGAATTTGACCTTCAAAAAAGGCCTAGTAGTCCCTTAAGGGTGAGGACTTTGACAAGGTCCCTCAAAATTCTTGAATGACTGTACTTCTCGATTCTCTCGACGCACAACATTCAACGGGGCATGCTATTGGAGGGTATTTTTCATCAACATGGGACCCCCGCTCAATAAAGGCTAGCAAATAGTAGAAATTTCGACAGTCTCCGAATAGCCTTAGAATCAACCAAGATCTTCATAAGCTCTCTCAAAAGTTCCATGCTAAGTTTCTTCACATTCCAAAATGTCTAAGGCAGTGCAGACTGAGAAATAGTTCTGGTAGAATCGGCCTCTTGCACCCCGAAACGGTCCCTATAACTAGAGCTACATTTTCGGTGTCTTAAATTGCTGTGGGACCACCACCATTAGATTCGGCACGGTTGAAAACCCCCAAGGGTCAAATTTCAGCCCTAAAGGACACTCCAGGAAGAAGTTATAGGCAAAAACATGAAACAGGAGGGGTCGCACGTAATTCTCGTGCCGCCACCCTGCAACTCCACACTAGGGAAGGTGCAATCATGAACAGTGACTTTCGATACTAATATCTCGCCTGTTCCAAGCCGAAATTCCAGAATCCGAACGTCGAAATTCTAGATTCCGGCCAAAATTTCAAAGTTGTAAAATCTTTGTTCGGGCACAGAATCGAGCTGCGTTTGTTGTCCCACGATTGTAATGGCATGCTCAATGTAATTCAGCGAAGAAACCACCGAAAAACGTCAAAGAACGAGTACACTATCGTTCTGAAGTTCCAAGATTTATTCAAATTTTAAGTCACATGATCATGCATTAAAAACACGATCCATGGCTTGAAGTTGGTATCAAATTGATCGTCTTGCTGAGCTCTACAAGAAAAAAATCATCTTACGATCAACCGGGCATCAGAATGACCCCGGATCATCCATGCAAGATCACGCAAGTCCTAAGGCAACACAGGGATTGTTTTGGAATTCTACAAATTGTTAGGAAGGAGCAAATCTGTCATTTTGCACCCAATGTTCTAATTTCTTTTAATTAAAATTAATCTTAATTTCTAGCAATTAGGGTTAATTTTGATCATCCACCCATGTTTGGGGCAAATTCTATATGTACGTATCATCATTGTACGCATAGAAGATGAAAACCTTTCTTTTCATTATTGGGTCACGTTTGAGAGAGAGTGAGAGGTGAGAGAAACTCTTGACCGGTACCCCTAAGTTCGAGGTAAACCTTCTCTCTCTCTCTTATCTCCTCTCTTCTCCCTCTTCTTTATCTATGTTCCTTGCAAGGGTCATGCACGATAGTGGCAGTGCCGTGCATGCCTCCCCTAAGGTCACACAAGTCGTCCATGGCGATGGCAGTGTCATGCGCAAGTCTCCTTCTATTTTTGTTCTTCTATCTTCCTCTTCCAATGAGGCCTGTAGATGGCACTACCTATCACCATCCACAGACGTAGTTTAGACGTCTTAGTGAAGAACACAGACAGCGAAACTTGCTGCCGCCCACAGGGGTCCTTCCCCGTTGCACATCTATAGTAGGTAGCGATACCCATCATTGCCCACTAGAGGCTTCGGCAATGCCTATCGCCATCTATGAGCTTCCTTCACGTATTCGGTGCTTATTACCGTCCTTCCTGTGTCCCGCGCCTATCGTCGTGAGCCTCGTGAGGATTACCATCGCGTGCTTTACAAATGACTATCATCGTTCTCTTCATCAGAGACTACCGCCACCCACGTGGTGGAGGTCGTCTCCTTATGTTGCCAACGGCGATGCCTAGTGCCTTTTGTAGTTCATTTCTCACTCTCTAACCATGAGCAGTAGTGTAGTGCGCCGCCCAAGGGCTACGACACTGCTACTCCACGGTCATGAGTGGCAACACCTAGCACCGTCAAGACCCCATCTCTTTGTTGTCTCGTGTCTTCTTTTCACTTTCGTTTCTCTTCTCACTTGACTGAGTATAGACTTAGCCTAGTGCCACCACATTGGTCTCGGTTTCGAGTAGTATTACCGTCGTGCTAGTCCTAAAGACTATGCCCCTCTTGCTACCACTCCTAGTCGATGACTTTTCGACTGCCATGCTAGTCTCGCCTCTTGGACAAGTTTTCTTCCCTTTTCTATCTTTATCTAAACCTTACACTTCATCGCCCTCTCGTATGAACATACAGTGCCCTAAGACAAGGGTGGATCTCTTTGTCTCACTTGTCACGCAAATTAATCATATAAGTGTTGGGCAGAAAATAAGAGGTTTGCAGGTTAAGGGAGGTGATTCGAACCAGCTAAATCAGCTGGGGGGCTTTCTTCGTGATCTAAGTGGGTGCCCACGTAAGCCAGCCGAGTAAGTCCCAAACCGACCTTCAATTCCTCTCTCATTGGTTGATATACCTGCCCTTACTCTTGAACAAGGTTCTAAGAGAGCGATCTCAAATCTCGGGGTTTGCTAAAAAAATCTGAGATATGTGCCGCCAGATCATCTAAATCCGAAGGGCAAGATCAAGGCACCTAACCCCCAACCTTTTACGTCATACGGGGCTAGACGTAATACTCCCCACCCTTTTACATCATACGGGACTAGACATTCCCTGCCTCGGTTCTTTACGTTACACGAGTTTGACATTTTTCCTGGATAAACGTGACCTTTTACATCATACGGGGATAGATGGTACCTGTCTCGGCTCTTTTACGTCACACGGGTTTGACGTTTTCCCTGACTTGGCTCTTTTACATCACACGAGTTTGACATTTTTCATGTTTAGGCTCTTTAACGTCGCACGAGTTTGATGTTTTCTGAATTGGACTTTGGTTGGCAGTTTAGGCTCATCTCACCAAGGAGCGTATTTTTTTTTTTTTTGAAAAATATGTTGGCACTCTAGGCTCGTTCCACCGAGGAGCGTTTGAAAAGCCATCAGGAAAAATTCATTTCAAAATGCTTTGAAAACATTTGATTTTAACAAGAAAATTTTATGAAAAACCCAAATTTGATCATGAAATGCCCTGGGACTTGACCAGGGATTTTTTTTTGCAAAAAGAATTAGGCAACACTAGTGGTGGCGCTGTAATAATTCTAAAATTTAAAAAAAAAATAAAAAATAAAAAATAAAAATAAAAAAGAAGGAAAGAAACTCTTAATAAGTGATGGTCTATATGAGCATGATGGTCCTTAGGGACCATCACTATTTTCAAAATCTTTTGGTTAAGTTTTTTTGTTTGCTCCTGCCTTGCCACGTCAAGTGGACATGGGCTATAAGCATATAAGGGGTATTGTAACGGTTACACCTCGTTTATGAGGTGTCACTTAATAAAATATTATAATAAGGTGTCGTAAGAGTTTAAATACGAGAGGCGAGGACTCCCACCCTAGAAAACTTTTGAAATCTTTCCCTTTCTGGTCGAAACACAGTGAGCTCCTCTCCCTAGCCGAATTTTTATCGGAAGCTCCCTCTCAAATATTTTAGGTAAGTGACATTATCTTCCTGAAAAATAGTCTGTTTTTAATAAATAGTGATATTTCCGTCCAGAATTTTTATTTTATAAATTTTGTGTGTAATTGACCCCATTGTCTCGAAAAATAATCCATTCTTTTTAAAAATGAAATGAAATAATTATTTCTGCTTATTATCATGAATTTTAGGAGCGATAAATTTTATGCGCACGTGACCTCATTATCTTGAAAAATAATCTTTTTAATAAAAATTGTGATATTTTATCTATGTTAGAAATTTTGAATGCTGTAAATTAGAAAAATAAATTTATTTATTTTTCTTGTTTATTGTTAGAAATAAATGTGATATTTTTTCTTTTAGTAAAATTGTGATATTTCTTTCTACTGTTCTTAATATTTAGACATTGTAAAATTCATGTGCAAATGACTGCCTTATTATTTAAAAAAATTGACATTTTTGCAATTGATTATAGTATTGTTGTGAAATGTTTATTTGTGGATTGATATCCCATAAATTGTGATAATTCCGTATTCTTGAATTTTTATAAGAGTTTTTCTATACATATTAAATTGGCAATTATGCTAGAATGCCTTTACAAACTGCTACCTTTCTAAATTTGAGCCCAAAATATTTGATTGGTTATTTTTGAAATGTTATAGAGAGTGACTGTTATTAATGGTTTAAGTGAAATTCATATTAATGATTTCAGTGATATGTTGAGTACATGATATTGCTGCTTTCAAATGTATAAAGAGATTTAGAAATAATTTAAGTATGCAAGTGGACTCATCCGGTTCGCCGGTGAGGTATAAGTGGACCTATCCGGGACGTCAGTAGGGATTAAGTGGACTCATCCGGTATGTCGGTGAGGTATAAGTGGACCTGTAGGGATTAAGTGGACCTATCTGGGACGCCGATAGGGATTAAGTGGACCCATCAGGACGCTGATGGGGTCTATAGGTGACCTACTTGGGACGCCAGTAGGGTATTTTGTGAAATCCTTTGAATTATGCACTACCGTTAAAGTGTTATATGCATTTCAATTATTCGAATTATACTTAATTATGCATTTATTGAAAGTGAAACTGTTGATGCATTTCTGTTAATATATCTCCTTTTGGAAAATATTGATATCTTTCAACCATGATTATTTTTCGGATTATGATGATCACTTACTGAGTAGCCAAACTCATCAAACTATGGTAAACATTTTTCAGGATAACTGCGGCTTCATTTTGAGTACTCGTCAAGGGCAACTTTGGAAGATATTGTAGTTGTGTCTAAGCTTTTTTTTTGTTACTTTGTAAGAATTCGTTAGTGTAAATTTGTCCTCTCAAGAGATGTACATATGTTTTGACTGTCACATCTCAAGAATATCAGTATTGTAAATTCTTGGGGTGTGACAATTATGGTATCAGAGCAATAGGTTTAAGATTATTAAAAATTTTTTTTTTTAAAAAAATGTACTTAAAATAATAATGAAGTTGAAAGAATATGAAGAAAAAAAAAAAAAAAATAATCCCTATCTTTTTCAGTAATCAGGTACACAAATTTAGAGGACTAAATTTCTTTAAGGGGGGAAGAATGTAATAATTCAAAAAATTAAAAAAAAAAAATAAAAAATAAAAAATAAAAATAAAAAAGAAGAAAAGAAACTCTTAATAAGAGATGGTCTATATGAGCATGATGGTCCTTAGGGACCATCACTATTTTCAAAATCTTTTGGTTAAGTTTCTTTTGTTTGCTCTTGCCTTTCCACGTCAAGTGGACGTGGGCTTTAAGCATATAAGGGGTATTGTAACGGTTACACCTCGTTTATGAGGTGTCACTTAATAAAATATTATAATAAGGTGTCGTAAGAGTTTAAATACGAGAGGCGAGGCCCACCCTAGAAAACTTTTGAAATCTTTCCCTTTCTGGTCAAAACACAGTGAGTTCCTCTCCCTAGCCAAATTTTTATCGGAAGCTCCCTCTCAAATATTTTAGGTAAGTGACATGTCTTCCTGAAAAATAGTCTGTTTTTAATAAATAGTGATATTTCCGTCCAGAATTTTTATTTTATAAGTTTTGTGTGTAATTGACCCCATTGTCTCGAAAAATAATCCATTCTTTTTAAAAATGAAATGAAATAATTATTTCTACTTATTATCATGAATTTTAGGCGCGATAAATTTTATGCGCACGTGACCTCATTATCTTGAAAAATAATCTTTTTAATAAAAATTGTGATATTTTATCTATGTTAGAAATTTTGAATGCTGTAAATTAGAAAAATAAATTTATTTATTTTTCTTGTTTATTGTTAGAAATAAATGTGATATTTCTGTTTTTAGTAAAATTGTGATATTTCTTTCTACTGTTCTTAATATTTAGACATTGTAAAATTCATGTGCAAATGACTGCCTTATTATTTAAAAGATTGACATTTTTGCAATTGATTATAGTATTGTTGTG
>NW_006497159.1:1690461-1723097 GCF_000471905.2 Amborella trichopoda
ACTTCGTCAGTGTAAATTTGTCCTATCAAGAGATGTACATATGTTTTGACTATCACATCTCAGGAATATCAATATTGTAAGTTCTTAGGGTGTGACAGGCGCCCAGGAGACACATGTGTGGTTAAGTTCCTCAATCTCGCCCTCCTGGATCTAGGTGATTGAGTGACACGTGTCTCGGGTTTAGAAGACCCGGGACTTGAGATCGCTCTCTCGAGAACTTTGTTCACATAACAAGGGCAAGTGTCCAACTAGTAGGAGAGGAATTTGATATGTGAGGTGGGGATCAACCTCACTGAGTCTGTGACTTATTCGGGGCTGGCTCACATGGGAGTCCTCTTAGATCACGATGGAAAGCCCCCTCAGCTGCTTTAGCTAGTTCGGAATTGCTTCCCTTAACCTGCAATCTCCTAGTTTTCTGCACAACACGATCATGGTTAACTTGCAGGACAAGTAGGCCGAAAGACCCACCCTTATCTTAGGGCAATGCACATTTATATGGCATAGAAGGTGAGAAATTAGGGTGATGAAGAAGAAGGTTCGAATAAAGAAAGAAAAGAGAATAGAACTTTACAAGGGGACGAGACCAACATGATAGTTGGACCAGTAAAGTGACCAACTCTGAGTGGTAGCAAGACGAGCATGGTACTTAAGACCAGCATGACAACAATACTACTCAAAACCAAGGTCGATATGATTATTTTAATCAGATGTGGTAGCAAAACGGGCATGGAACTCAGGACCAGCACGACAGCAATACTGCTCGATAGCTAGACCACTATGACAATACTAGATTGAGTCTATCCTTTAGTCAAGCGAGAACGAGGAGAGAAAAAGAAGAAAAAAGAACAAAGAGAAGGCACAAGACGGTGAAGAGGGAGGATCCCGACATCATTGAGCATCACCACCCACAGCCATGGAGTAATAGTGTCGCGGCCCATGGACGGCGCTGGACACTGCTACTCATGGTGAAAGGGGTAGACAACGAACTTCAGACGGTGTCAGGCATCGCCATTGGCAACACGAGAAGGCAGTGCGTCCCTTGCGGCCGGTGATAGGCGTCGTTGTTGACAACATGAGAAGGCAGAACATCCCTTGCGGGCGACAATAGCTTATGGTGAGGCGCACGGCGATAGCTTATCGTGAAGCACACGGCGATAAGTGTGGGACTCAAGAAGCCTACGAACAGCGATGGACACCGAGTGTGTGAAAGAAGCATGCGCACGGCGAAAAAGCATGCGCATGGCGATAGGCACCGAGCGCACGAAAGAAGCCTGCGCACGGTGATAGGCATCAAGCGCGTAAAAGAAGCCTGCGGATGGCGATAGGCATTGTCCCGACCCTTCATGGGCGATGATAGGTATCGTCGTCTGTGATAGGAGTACAATAGGGTGAGACCCCTGCGGGCAGCAATAGGCATAGTCGTCTGTGCTTACACGGGATGCCGAGGATACGCTTGCGGATGGCGATGAATAGCGCCATCTACGGACTTCTTTGAGAGATAGAGACGAACGAAGAAAGGGAGAAAGAAGCTCGCGCATGGCGCTGCCATCGCCATACACGACCCGTGAAACCACAGGAAGGGAAAGAAAGAAAGAGGCATGCACGACACTGCCACTGCCGTGCATAGCCTATGAGAAAAACTTAGACGAAATAGAAAGAGAAGAAGAGAGAGAAGAGAAGAGAAGAGAGGAAAGAAAACAAGAGAGAATGATGTTTACCTTAAGCCCAGGGGTGCTGACCCAAAAGTTTCTCTCTCCTTCTCTCTCAAGACGCCACCAAACTATGAGAAAAGATTGAAATTTTACTAAGAAAAATTCGGTCCTGTGTACAATAGTAGTACGTGATATATATAGAGTTTTACCCAAACATGGGTGGATTGATCAAAATTAAACCTAATTGCTGAAAATTAAGATTTAATTGAATTAAATAAAATTGGAAAATAGGGTGCAAAATGACAGATTTGCCCCTTCCTATCAATTTAAAAAATTCCAGAACAGTCCCTGCTACTGGCCTAGAACGTGCGTGATCTTTAATGAATGATCCGGGGGTGCTTTAGTGCCCGTTTGTCCGAAATATGATTGTTTTCTTGTGAGGCTCGGCGTAGCGATCAATTTGATACCAACTTCGAGCCATGGATTGTGTTTTTAAGCCACGACTATGTGACTTGAAATTTGGATGAATATTGTAAAATTTGGATTGATCGTGTGCTTGTCCCTTAAGGTTTTTCTGTTATTTCTTCACTAGATCACACTGAGCATGCCATCACGGTCGGGTGGCAACAAACGAGCTCAATTTCGTGCCCAGACGAAGATTTCGCAACTTTTGAGTTTTGGCTGGAATATGGAATTTTGGTGCCGGAATTTGCAACCACTTCATAGGATTCGTGTATGAAATCTGACCGTTTATCATACACGAGGTTCAGACCAATGATAGTCATAGACGTTATGCATGCGATGCAATTAGTTTTACATCGATTGAGCTCGTAAGCGCCATGATTTGGCTGCTCAAGCAAAAAGTATCGCTGCTGATTTTCCTGCAACTTTCTTCACGGATCAGCAACTTCTCACTAGCTTTTCTTCGTGCTCAGGCATCGTATGGGAGTGCCACATATTGAAACGCTCGTCTTGACGAGATGAACACACTCACAAAATTTGAGCATGGTCCGACCTCGTACAAGTGAGATATGAGCGTTGCAAGTCACTATTCATGACTACCCTTTTAATGGTGATTACTTGCAGGATGGCCGGATAGGAATAGTGTGCGGCTCTTCTTATTTTGATCTTTTACCCATAACGTCTTTTTGCAGTATCCGTTTAAGTTGAAATTTGACCATTGGGGGTTTTCATCCATACCGGATCTAATGACGGTAGTCATGCGGCCATTTGATACAACAAAAGTAGAGTTCCAGTTATAGAGGTCCATTTCAGGGTGCTAATGGCTAATTTTGCCAAAACTGTTTCTAGTCTGCACTACTTTAGACATGTCAGATTGCAATGAAACTTGACAAGAGACGTTTTGGAGTCCTTATGAAGATCTTGACCAGTTCTGGAGCCATTCTGAGACTATCAAAATTTTCACTGTTTGTTAGGCTTTATTGACCGGTGTCTTCCTTTTATTCCACATCGGGGACTGATGGTGCTAAAAAATGTCTTCAAATAGTGTGGTGTCACCCTCGCAGGATGGGTGACACTAAGCGTGTCACCCATATAAAAAAATATATATTTTTTTTATTTTGAAATGATGGGAATACCTTGGAAAGGGGTTTTTGCAAAAGAAATTTGGGCAACAGTAGTGGTGTCGCCAGGGAGACACTAGTGATGTCACCCTCACAGGTAGGGCGACACTAGGCGTGTCTCCCATATAAAAATTCTTTATTTTTTTGGTGGAAAATTGGATTAGTGGCATGGAAGATTTGGGCGACACTAGTCGTTTCGCCCTGGCAACACGAGTAGTGTCGCCCTCATAGGCAGGGTGACACTTAGCGTGTTGCCCAAAAAAAAAAAAAAATTCATGTGTTTTTGCTAGGAGACACCAGGTGTAGCCCAAAAAAAAACACATTTATTATTTTTTTATTTTATTAAGTGTTGCTGCCCCTGTTGGGAGGTCTTCTTCAACTTGCCCCTGTTATGGGGAGTTTGAAAACCGCTTTTTTTTTTATTTTTATTATTGGCCATGTTGGGGGGTCTTCGTTCAGCTTGTAAATGTGCAATTGATTCGGCGGAGTAGAGTGGAATACTTTCTTTGCACGCTCTGTTAAAATTAAATTCCTACACATTCAGTCCTCTAGTTGTAGGGTTTTGTCTCAAATATTTCGATTATCAGACTGTCATACACATACATAGGAATGAGTTTGCCTCAAGGGATCTAGTCGAGAGAAAAATGCTCCTGGACTAACCAATATCGTCATTGGCGAGGTTCACCCATCTCTGATATGTGGTAGTTGGCAATTATACTCATACAACCATGGAGTGCATGGCTAATTTCAAGCTTTCATAACAGGCATAGGAAGTTGTCTTCGAGAACGAGGCCAAATTGACTAACAACTTAAACTCTTGTAGTGATGGAGGAAGTCCTTTCTAAAATGGTTTTGAATATGGATGGTTTTAACAATTAAATCGAAAAAACATTTTCAAAATGGAAAATCATTTTCAAAAGGGACAGGTCTTACAGTTTTGTCGCATGTGGCCCCTTTGGTGGTCATTTTCTTTATTATGTTTTACCCAAAGATGATGAAAGGATTTCCTTGTGGGATGTGAGATCCTAAATGTCTCGAATTTGTCCTTTCACCTTTTGAGCTTTCATCCTGTGCTTCGCGGGTCCTTGAAGAGTTCTCTGAATTCTTGCAGGATCTTGGAGATTCTTGACGTTCTTCTAGGGTTCGTCGAAGTCACTTCGGTTTTCCATTCATGTCATCCTCCCACATCTTTCTGAGTTGGTTCTGTTGGGAACCTGTAGGGTTTAGGAGGAGTCTTCGTCCTCAGGGTCTGCTTGTGCAGTGTTGTTTGAACTTGTAAGAACTTGAGGTTGTGAATCGGATATTTTTTTTATTTTATTTTTTACCCATGATGCCTTTTCAAGTTTTCACCACGTCCGTTTTTTTTTTTGAGCCCGTCACGGGTAGTATTTTTTGAGATACATCGCATTAATGGGGTCGTTGAGTTCGTACCCCTCCTGATTTTTTATCTTGTTAGAATTGCCCGTGTGCACTCAGGTAACCACGAATGGTCCCTCCCAATTAGGTTTGAACTTGCCTAAAGGGTGTGGATTTGCAGCAGTGTGGAAGATTTTCTTGAGTACTATGTCCCCTTCTCTGAATTGTCGAGGAACAACTTTTCTTTAGAATGCCCTCTCGATTCTACACAGGCAAGCAACGATATTTTGTGCTGCTCATAGTCATCTTTCATCCAAAGTAACGAGGGAAGTGATTCATGCTTCGATATTTTGTTCCTCATCTAAATTTTTGTGAATAAGCAATCGGAGAGACGGTATCTGAACTTCAATGGGTAACACTACTTCCATACCATATACTAATGAGTATGGGGTCATGCCAATAGGAGTCTTCTCAGTTGTCTGGTAGGCCCTTAGCGCGTCGTTTAGCTTTTCGTACCAATCATTGCCACCTTCTATTATTCTATCTATAACCCTGAGAAGTCCTTTGTTTGTGACCTCTGCTTGTCCATTTCATTGAGGGTAGTAAGGTGTGGAGAATTTTTGCGTTATCTCGAACTTTTTGATACCTTGTGACCTTTTCATTTTTGAAGTTGGATTCATTGTCAGTAATTATTGACTCAGGAACACCGAATATGAATATAATGTTATTGTTTATGAAACGGGCAACATGTTGTCCCTCAATTTTGACAAATTTTGTGGCCTCTACCCATTTTGTGAAGTACTTTGTAGCCGTTAATATAAAATGGTGGCTGTTTGAGGCTTTTAGTGAAATCATTCCGATGATATAAAAACCCCACATGGTAGAGGGCCATACAGGTGGTGTTCAATTGAGTTGTACGGATGGTGAATGGATGAGGTCTCCATAAAGTTGACATTTGAAACACCTTTTAATGAAATTCCAACAATCTTCGGCCATGGTAGTCCAGTAATAGCCTTGGCGCCTGATTTTTTGAGCTAAAGCGGCTGCCCCAGAATGACCTCCTTCATTGTGTAACTTTGTCACTACTTGGTCGATTTCTGGTTGATTGAGAAAACATAGAATGATGACATCAAAGGATTTTTTAAACAGAAGATCAACTCTTACTAAGAATCCCATAAAAAATCGAAGGGCATTCTTATCCTTTTTGGTGGCTCCTTCGGGGTATAACCCATCTTTCAATAAGGACAAAACATCGTGGAACCATGGTTTTGGTTTAACTAGAGCATCTGAAGCCACGAGAGACACTTCCCCATCATTCTCATTTTCTTGCTCTATTTCTTTTTTGATCCTTGGTGGAGAAGGGTCATGTTTGTTTCTGATGTAGAATGACAGCATGGTAATTTCTAAAAGAATATCAACCATTGAAGTAAGGGTCACAAGAGTGTCAGTGAACCGATTATTTTCCTTGTTACGTGCTGAAAGATGATTTTCAAGAAAATATGGGATCATCTTTTCCACCTTTTCTTGATAGGGTTTGAGAATTTCTTCTTTCACCCTCCAAATCCCTTGAACTTGGTTTATGACGAGTAAGGAGTCACCAATCACTCATAGTTGCTGGATTTTCATTCCCATAGTGTTCTCGAGCTCGGCTATCAAGGCTTCATATTCAGCAATGTTATTGGTACATGGGAAATTCAATCTAATGGCTGTTGGCATTAAAATCTTTTCGAGTGAGTATAGTACGATACCTACACCTGACCCGTATTCCTTCCTTGAACCGTCAAAGTATAGCTCCGAAATTGATTCCTTGATTGTGAAGAGGTTTTCATTAGGGGGATCCTTGTTAATGGGAGTTATCTGACAGTGGGTGTTCAACTAAGTGGTCAATAATGGCTTGTCCTTTGACCGATTTTTTAGTGACATATTCGATCTCGAACTCTCAATAGCATTCTCCACTTCGCCAAACCTTTGTTAAGGACTAGTCTTTCCAATAGGTACTTGAGTGGGTCAATTTTTTAGATGAGATTGACTGTATGAGATAAGACATAGTGTCTTAACTTCTGCATGGCCCACATGAGTGTCAAGCAATGCTTCTCCACATTTGTGTATCTTGTCTCATAGTCAACCATGGTTTTGCTGATGTAGTATATCGTTTATTCTTTTCCATGATCGGTTGGTCCTAGCAGGACCACCCCACCTTTGTCTCACGGGGGCATTTCCAGTCTTGGCACCCTCATGCACACACCACATGTTGGCAACTTCTATGCCAGTCTGCCCGGTCGCCCGACCGCCGCGCCCCCATACACATACATCATTGTTGACGGTTCAACCATCACTGTGATGAATCTGGGCAGGCGATGACCCACCCCACTCGCCCAAGCTATTTTGGGTCTCTTCCGACTCAGACGCAACATGGGCTGCCCCAAGGTCGCCGACATCATGCATGCGAACAGATGATTTTTGAGACAATAGAAAGTCTCTTAAACAAGTGCACATGCATGTTCGAGGCGCTAAGGCCTCACCAACCAAATGGACAGGTACCATGAGTACTCCGCCTCTCACTCCACAAAGGGTTGGCCTCGCTGCTACCGCAAACACTACCATGGACAGTACACACATGTGTAGGTCCAAAGATGCTTCCAAACGTGAAGAAGGACTAGTGTCCGCTGCTCCACCAATTCCTTCCAAGATGCCCGATGTGTGGTACTTGAAGAAATTTCCTTTGAGCTCCATCCTCTCTACTCATCCTTCCTTGCATGTGCGAACCAGCCCTCACCACTGGGTGCGAAATGGAAAGATACCATCAGGAGATCCCAACCTCCCTTCATCGCCTTCAAGCTTCCTCCTTCCAGGGCATCACACTTTGCTTGAGCTAATCAAAGTTCACCCGTGCATCAATCGAGCTGGCCTGCTAAAAATATGACTGGATTCGCTTCCTATTCTAGGTGAGGATCTATTGGGACCTACAGCTCAAGTAGTTAAAGGGGATGGAAATACTACCGCTTCCTCTCTGTCTGACATGATGTAGTACGCTATTGTTCACATTTTTCTCTCTCCTCTCTCTGTGTCTATTACGACAGAGTACACCACTGTGCGCAATCTCCCCCTCTTCTCTCCCTCTGTCTGGCACGGTGGAGTACATTGTCGTGCTTGTTTTCCTTCTCTTCTTTCGCCCTCTTTTTTCTCTCTTCACTCTCGTTTGCTTGCTCGATCGGAGGGTAGGCTGAGCCTTGTGTCGCTGTGCGAGTCTTATCGCTAAGCAGTCTAGTCGTCGTGCCCGTCTAGTCATCATGTCTGTCTGGCTGTCATGTCAGACTAGCTGCCGTGCAGGCCCACCCTGCCAGTCTTGCCGCTGTGCCAGTCTTGCTGTCGAGCAGTCTAGCCGCCGCTCTAGTCTAGTCATTGTGCCCGTCTAGCTGCCGTGCCAAACCAGTCGTAATGCCAGTCTTGTCACCGTGCTAGTCTAGCCACCAGGTCAAACCTTTTTCATCTCTTCTCTCTTCTCTTCTCGTCTTTTCTCTTCTTCTCTCATTCTTTTCAACTCTTCCCCCTTTTGGAAGGTTTAGTGAGAGCAAAGCTAACCTTCACTCTCTCTCATCCCTTTTCTTCTTCTTCCTTCTAAAGTAAATACTTTGCTTTCTTCATCTCTGAAGGATCTGGGTGAAAACCAAACCAGCATTCATTTCTCTATTCTCTTTCTCTGAAGTGCTGGGTGAAAGCCAAATTAGCCTTCGTTTCTTTTTTCTTTCTCTACTTCTTCTTCTTTCTCTGAAGGATCTTAGGTAGAAGCCAAACCAGCCTTCTTCTATTTTTCTCTCTCTATCCCCTTCTCCTTCTTTTTAATCTCTCTAAAATTCTCTTCTCTTTAATGTGTTTTCTCCATATAACCCCTTTTCCCTTTCTCTTTATTGTAAAATATGTACTAAGAGTCCCATGTCAAGGAGACGCCATAAGGCTGTCAAATTGACATGGACTCCATTATATTAGTTCTTCCATTTTCCTTTGAGTACACACGCACATGTGCACACACCCTATAACAAGGTGGGGTCCTCGGACCCACTTGTTTGTATTATAATGTGTGTGTGGGGTCACAAATATGAAGAAACAGATCAAGGGAGGCGATTCTGAACCAGCCACAAGCCAAGGGGGCATTTCATGTGATCTAAGAGGGTGCTCACGCGAGCAGCCCTAGTGTGTCACAGGCCCACGTGAGGTGAGTCCCGCCTCACGACTCAAATTCCTCTCTCACCGGTTGGTAATCCTGCCCACGTTCTTCTTATAAGGTTCACGAGAGAGCGATCGCAGATCCCAGGTCCATCTAGAACCCAGAACCATGCCACCAGGTCATCCCGACTCGGAGGGAGAGATAGAGGCACCTAACCAGCTTAGCGAATCCACTGGGGACACGCTATCCCATAGTCGGATCATCCTTTTTTGGTGTCCCTTTCTTCTATTTCCTGTTCACTTACACACACATGTCTTCGGGGTTGTTCAGCCCCTTCATCCTAGTAGGGGTTTTTCTAATCCCCGCACTCGTGAGTCTGCCTTGGGAACAGGTTCTGTAAGCCTCATTGCCGACCTTCCTTCTGAGTGTTGACCCCGTGTCATGCTCCAAGGCCTTGACCTGGATTTGTGGGATGAGGGACTCAAAAGTCCCTCACTCCCCATCTCCTAACATTGGTAGGCCCCCTACCAATGCACCTTGAATGGGTGGCGCACTAGCCACCACGCACCGCATGCACCAAAGCCAAAAGGCCGCCCCTTCCTTTCCTGCACAAGGTAATCCGGTTGTCAGTGCTCATGCGAGTCGCCGTAAGGCCATCCCCACTTTCCATCACATCGGGGCCCTATAGCAAGAGGCTCGACACGTCGAGGAGGAGGCCCTAAGGCCGCCACCTTCCACACATGCACCAAAGCTCGTGGTCAATCCACTGGAGCCACACCTCGGGGTAACCATCAAGCCGCAGCTCGGGGTAACTGTCAAGCTGCCTCGAACCACTGTTCAGGTTCGGGTCTTCTTAGACCCGACCCTGCATATCTTATATACATATCTCACTACTTGGGGCAGCCATATGGTTGTGCTAAGCCAAGTAAATGAGAGACGACCTCCTCATCGTCCCTACCAGCACATGCATGTTCACTCAATGAGAGGTGGTCACAAGGAGATTTCCTCACAAACACATGCTCATGGTATTTGGCCTGACCTACTACTCAAGCCCGGGTTGACCCTCAAGTCACCTGGAACACTTTTGGGAGTGGCACACACGTGCTACCCTCACGGATGACTTTAAGTTCCTGACCAAAAGGTCATTGGTAGTTGTCTCCTCCCCCGTTCGTCCCTTCGCCTCTAGACGAACTACTCAAGATCTGGTACTGACCTTCCCTAAGATTACTCTCTTGCCATACCCTCTTCAGACCGGCCTTACCTTTGGAGCTCACAAAAGAGCTCGGGGAAAGGCTCCCTTGGGTGATGAGGTATTCCATCCCCCGTTTCTCACCAGGCCAAGACAGAAGTCCAAGTTGACTCCTGTTCCTGGTCTGCATCCCTTGTCTCAAGAGACACTTGGGGCAAGCAAGCCTACTACTCCCTGGTCTGAGAACACCTTCTATCCACTACAGGCTTCATCAGAACCTGAGGAGGAAGTGTCAGAATTCTGCATGGATGTTGATGTTGTAGGAGACGACCCAACCTTATAGCCCCTACGATCCCAATACCATCGCGAACCGGTCTTGACTCGATTAGCATACAAGGCTCAAGCTCAGTCGCGGCATGATGAACCCTTGCTGACCATATTACCGCACCCAATCCGACGGGTATGCAAGACCCTGGCCGCATAAGAGATCAACCTCCCCGAAGAAACAGTCAGCGTGATGGTTGTTCAGGAGCCCAACGACGATCAAGAAGACCGTATGAATCGGTTCGAGGATATGATGCGTAGGAGGATGTAGAAGATCTAGTTGATGGAAAGTACCCGGCTCCCTTGAAACTCATCTCACCAGGAAGCCAACTCTCCTCATCCAGCTAATCCGGTTCCATGGCAGCCACCTCCTTCACATGACCATTCCTCATCTCAACAGGTCTCACAAGCCGACATCGATGCCATGGTCACTGACAGTTTGTGAGGCAGACAGATCCCTTGCGTTCAAGATACAACCTTGTATCGGAAGCCCTATTTTGCTTACATTGATTAGCTCATGTTTCACTCTAATTACCAGAAGAGGAAACTCCCGCTCTTCAACGACACAAGTTCGCCTCATCAGCACATTTCTATTCAGCTTGTCAAGAGACAAAAGTTGATGAGAGGCTTCTTCTCCATCAGTTTGTTGAAATTCTTGACATGCCAGCATTCAAGTGATATGCCCGACTCCCCCTGAACTCAATGCAGACCTGGGAAGAAATGGAGAATTTGTTCTACAAGTGCTTCTATCGAGTTGAAAGAGAAGTCCAGACTATTGAGCTTCTCACATTAACCCTGGGACCAAACGACTCAGTGGACCAATTCATTGCAAGAAGTACAGATTTTAATGAGCACCAAGCTACCCCTTTGCCCGAAATTGATGCGATCCAAATATATGTGCGCAACATGCGGCCGAAAATCTCCTTGCGTGTTGAGGCGTCAAACCCAACTTCTATATCGGATCTGATCTCCAAAGCAGTCCAGATAGAGAGCCTCCTTGAGCATCATGGCAAAATTCAAACCCCATCATCAAATGGGGAAAACAACAGAAGCACTAGTAATGTTCGTCCTAACTGTCGGGGTAATCAATAGAAAGGAGCAATCAGTGTTGCTGTCACTGTATCATAACCCAAGAAGGACTCACCTCAAACTCTGGATTTCTCTAAGGGGGTGAACCCTGCAAATTCTCAGGGGACACCTCAAGTGAGCCAACAGAAACCCCAGTCCTATAAGAAGGTGGCTCCACCTCGGAACCTCTACGGAAAAGACTACTTGGAGGAGCAGAAAAGGAATATCTATAGCTTTGATATGGAGTGGGTCCCAACTCAACTCCGATTGTTGATTGAGTAACAAATGGTCATCTTGTCTGAGATAAAAAGGGCAAAAGATGCTGACTTTGTCACTCATAAGAATTATTGTGCCTATCATAGAATGTTGGGGCACCCTGTTCAAGATTGCTTCACTCTTAAAGATCACATTGAGGCTTTAATCCAGAAGGGGCAGATATAGGTCGATAGTCTCAAGAAGGCATTCAGGGCAGCTGAAGCGTCTCACGTGGTGACAGTTCAAGAAGAAGACAAGCAAGAGTATCATCTTGATGAACTAGCACCGGACCTTCTTCAGGTTTTATTTTGTATGATGCTTCAAGTAGGGATCATCACACCAAAGCCATCGAGACAGCCCAGGCAGCTTGCTCGTGGGACTGGAAACATTTGGTACCCGTATCACCAAATACGAGGTCATGAATTGGAGGGCTGCTTCGGGTTCCAAGCCATAATCATAGAGAAAGTCCTAGGAGGACACATCATTGGTACTATCTCAGGGGATGACTAGCTAAGTGCCTTGATCTTGCCCTTCGAATCCTTTTGGGGATTAGGCAGCATGCGTCTCAGGTTTTGAGGGAAGACCCGAGACTTTTTTGGGATCGCTCTCTCGGGAACCTGTTTCAAGAGAGAGGGAAGGTGTTACCAATCGATTTGAGAGGAATTTAAGGTGGGTTAGGGACATACTCTGGCTGGCTCGTGTGAGCGCCCTCGTAGATCACGAAGAAAGCCCCCCAGTAATAAAACTGGTTTGGAATCTCCTCCCTTGGATTGTATTCTTCTTGTTTTTTGCAATCACACACATATGGCAAAGGTTATAAGACAGATGGGTCAGACCTCACCCTTTTCCTCTTTGAAGAACATACACAAGCATGCGCATTCAAAAAGAAAAATAAGAGAAGAAAGATGGGGGAGAGAAGAATTCGACTGAGCAGGAGGATCAGAGGGATGACTAAGCAGATGAATAATTGGCCTGATGTGGTAGTAAAATGGGCTTGGTAACTAAGACCAGCTCATACGATTACTATTAGATGTCATTACAAGTACCAACTAGCTAGGCACGATGGTTAATCTGTCGTGACAATAAAGCAGTCCAAGTAATCCTTGCGCAACAACATTACGGTTAGACGACAGAACTACCATGAGAGGCTAGCCTTAATCCCCTCTTAGTCGAATGAAAGAGTAACAAAATGATGGTTATGATGAAAGAATAAGAAATGAAGTAAGAGAAGAAGGGAACAGAAGGAGGGAGAGAGAAGAAAGGAAGAGGAGAGTATGAAAGGCGGGAGAATAAAAGAGATAGGGAAGGAAGACGTAGTCGGCGCTAGGCATTGTCAGTTGTGTTAGAAGAAAGACAGAGAAGATACAGTTGGTACTAGGCTTCACCGACTGTGCTTAAAGAAGAGAGAGAATGTGCAGTTGATGCTAGGCTTCATTGACTGTGTCAAAAGAAGAGAGAGAAAATACAATCGATGTTAGGCTTCACTGATTGTGTTAAAAGAAGAGAGAGAAAATGTAGTCTGTGTTAGGCTTCACCGTGTCAGAAGAAGAGAGAGAAAATGCAGTTGGCAATAGGCTTCACCAATTGTGTCAGAAAAAGAGAGAGAAAATGCAGTCGACGCTAGGCTTCACCGACTGTGCCAGAAGAAGAGAGAGAAAATGTAGTCGATGTTAGGCTTTATCGACTCTGTCAGAAGAAGTGAGAGAAAATGCAGTCGACATTAGGCTTCACCAACTGTGTCAAAAGAAGAGAGAGAAAATACAGTTAGTGCTAGGCTTTGTTGTCTTTGTCAGAAGAAGAGAAACAGAGAGACTCAGCCGGCACTAAGCTTTCACCGGCGGTGATGGAAGAGAAGCAAGAGAGAGAGATCAAGCTGGCGCTAGGCTTCGCCAACTGTGACAAAAAAGAGAGAGAGAAATCCAACCGATGCTAGGCTTCGCCGACTGGCTTCAAAAGAGTAGGAGAGAGAAATCCAACTAGCTTTAGGCTTCACCGACTGGCTTCAAAAGAGTAGGAGAGAGAGAAATCCAACTGACGCTAGGCTCATTCGCCCATGGCGAGCTAATTCTAGTCGTCAAGATGCAGATTGTTATGCATGGACGTCATAAAGGTGAAGTTTGAACTATCCATGATGCGTAGGGACTCGAGAAAAAACAAGTAAGATAGTCCAAACAAAATACTAACTTTTTTATTTTATATTGCAGTAAAAATGAATTATAAGTTACAAGAACCCATTACTAGGGAGGTTACAAGTCTCTTGCATCTGAGGATAAGAGGATGGTTGCGAACCAAAACTTGTGCTTTTTCTCTTGCATATGAGAGTAAAAGGACGGTTACAGGCCAAAAGAAATGCATGTCCCATGAGGAAGAAGCAAACCCACAAAAGGAAGGCCCTCCTCATGAAGAAGAAGCAAAACCATTGGAGAGTAAGATTTAATTCATTTGACAAGTAAGAGGATGGTTACAGGCCAAAAGACATAGCAGAGCCACTCCAAGAAGTTATCCTCAGTCCATCCGACGTGTATGTCAAACATACAAGCCAGATACCTCATCTGACGTGTATATCCATTCGACATGTGTATCACACATACAAGAGGGGCTGCCCTGGGAAGGAGCTGACCTATGATGAGAAGCACACCCTGTTCACAGTGGATGCCCTTCCAAAGAACAACGTGGACCTCACTGCTGTCCTGGAGGATTTGGCTTCCAATGGATACCAAAGGCCACGCCTCATCCTTCGCCACTTTTTTTCGGTGCCATGAACCCCACACGTGACTTATTGACACATGCGAACATAATTCTTCATGCCGTGATAAGCCACATGTGCTGACGAGTGCCAACTGAAGCTAATGCCGGTTGCGTTCTCCAAAGGCCAGCGCCAGTTGTGCCACTAGCCCTTGGCGCCGGCTATTTTTCTTGAGGGTCGGCGCCAGTTGTATCAGCACTCCAAATCATCAGCATCGGTTACCTTAGAGCCAGTTGGACTTCTATTAAAGCTGACTTTGTCACGACTGCACCCCTCTTGAGACTCCTCGTCTTCACACCTCCTTAAATGGTCACAGGATTTCCAAGGACGACGGTTCACCTCCAGCAACCGTATGCCTTCCTCACGACGGTTCACCTCTCGCAATCGCATGCCTTCCTTATGACGGTTCACCCCCAGTGGCCGTACGCTTTCCCCACGACATTTCACCTCCTACAGCCGTACGACCCACCCCTAGTGGCCGTTCGTCTTCCGTCGGAATTGTTCCAACACGGATGAAAACTCACACCAAACATTCCTGTCTATCTTTTTAGCCTGAACATCACCAGAAACTCGTCGAGAAACCGCTATGACACCACGAAAGTACCGAAAAATTTCCACAATCCTCGGGAAACCCCCCCTGAAAGCTACCAAGACATGCGAAAATACTTGCTGATGTGTTTCACCCTCTTCTCAAAAGAAAACCAATAGCTGGAGCCTCCTCTGCTTCTCAAAAAGATCCCCGAAAAGCTCTCCATTCCCTGCTACTCTCTGTACAACTTCACCAAATTCTGGGCAAAGTACGCATGCCGAAGGTCTTCTCAGCAAAACCTTATCGAAATCCTGCTGCCTACCAAAGAAGCTTCCTTACGGAGACTGTTTTGCTGAAGTCCTACCGCCTGTCGAAAACTTCAACCTAGCACTCTCTCCTCGCGGTTAAAGAAAACTTGCTTAAGTTTTACCCTTGGTGGAAAATAAGGGAAAAACGGGGTTCTACCCCCTTATATAGACTACACTACCCTCAAAAGCCCTTCACAAACTTGAAATACTAGTTCCGTTCAAGGGAAGCCAAGCGACAACAAGTCGGGTCAGGTTTTGACACGAGGTCCTAGGAACTCTCCTCAATCCATCCCTAGCGTCGATTGACGCAGCACCGGATAAAATTCTAAACAAACCTAGTGCCAGTTGACGTAGCACCGGGTGTGTTTTCAAATACAACCTAACGTCAGTTGACTTAGCTTCAGGTGTGTTTTCAAATACAACCTAGTGCTAGTTGACTTAGCGTCGGGTGTGTTTTCAAGCACAACTTTAACGTTGGGTGTGTCTTCAAAATGACCCTAGCACTGGTTAACTCAGCACCAGTTGACTTCAGATCATATCACAGGTCATTCACCATGCCGGTTGTGTTACAACTCAACACCGGTTGTGTTGTGAGAACTCAGCGCCGGTTGTGTTGCGAGAACTCAGCGCCACTTGTGTTGTGAGATCTCAATGCTGGTTGAAAATTCACACCAAACCATCTGCGCTACATGTGGCACTGGCCGTATTTCAAGCAGTATATGCCCTACCACTATCCCTAATGGACTTGCACACAAGCCGTTGCACCTAAACTGTGAG
This sequence comes from Amborella trichopoda, assembly GCF_000471905.2. Next base: position 1,706,414 of record NW_006497159.1, read on the forward strand.
CTCCCCACTGGAGTCATGATCTATCCCTCATCCCCCACTAGGAGTCACACCCATACTGTGGCCCATCATCCTCAATAAAGATAGGGTCATTCTTACCTCCCCAATCCTCAAGGAGTCAGGTTGCCGGTCATAAAGTCTCATCTTTCACCCTCAGTTTGTGAATGGTCTTAGCCATGTTACCCCTAGGGAGTCAGATTATCGTCCACAAGCTTATTCCCCATGGAGCTCCACCTACATTACAACCCACCCCACGGTCCGTGATGCATAACCCTATATAGTACAGCCCTGGCCTAGATGCACGACACTAAACTTCACGGTCCGAACTATATGACCTTAAACTATAGTAGAGGTCTAGTTACAAGACCGTAAACTACATGATCCAAACTATATGACCTTAAACTGTAGTCTAAGTCCTAGTCGCAGGATGTTAAAATGCACAACACCATGGTCCAAACTATACAACCTTAAATTGTCGCGGAGGTCAAGTTGCATGACCTTAAACTGCATGGTCTCAATTGTATGGATTTACACTGCATAACTACGGTCCAAACTATATGACTTTAAACTGTAGCGGAGGCCTAGTTGCACAACCTTAAACTGCATGGTCCAAACTATATGATTTTAAACTGTAGCGAAGGTCAAGTTGCACGACCTTAAACTGCATAGTCCTAGTTGTGTGACTTTAAAACTGCATAACTACTATCCCACTATGTGACCATGACGATAAACGGCTTTGCCCAGGTCAAGGAGGCATGAACATAAACTCACCCCCACATACGCGCACATGCCTTTACATGCACTTTCACGCACACCTTTCCTAACCTACCTGTTAGTGTGCGCCCATCACCTTCATTACCTCCGCATCAGTTCATCACCCTACATCATTCCCCAGTAAGTCTCACCGATGCTCACAAAATGGCGAACCATCCCATCATCCATACTCATTGTAAGTTAGTGGGTCACCATCGTCCACTCACCTTTCATGCATCACCCATATCTCATGGGTAGCCTCGAGCCGTCTCCCCAGGAGAGCCAAACCACCACCATACTCTTTCCATAGCCTTCATAGACTGCCATCCATCACCATTGCAGTCCAGCTATATGACCTTAAAACCATAGTGCACGTCTAGGCCGTATGACATTAAACTATTTCGCACGGGTCCCAGAGGCATGACCTTAAACATGCCCTCACAAAAAAAAAAAAGGAAAGAAATAATGAGCATGGTGTATACCTAAATAAGGGAACGCTACGAGTAAAAATGACAGACGGGCATAGTCACGACACGATGAGTAAAAGTGTTCCGTGAATAAAAACTGGGCACGATGAAAACCCGGAAGGGCATCGTGAGTAAAAATGGACAAAAAGGGTGGACATGGTAGAAAGGTCATGGATAAAAGGGCCCCAAATAAAATGAAGTTGGAGAAAACTCTCTCTACGGTGCCACTTTCCCAGTCTAAGTGAAACCCGCAAAGGACGCTTAGACCAATAAACAAGTGAGTTCAGCCAGCACTCCCTTCATTATCAAGACATCCAAAAGGATGTAGACATTAAAATCATCCCTGGACATTTCTTCTTCAGTCCTGAGTGAATAGGTAGCCCAGTCGATGCCCCTCTTCAGTCCTAGATGAAAAGGTAGCCCGGTCGATGGCCCCCTTCAGTCTTGGGTGAACAGATAGCCCAACCAACGTCCTTCTTAAGTCCTGGGTGAGTAGGTAGCCCAGTCAACGCCCCTCTTCAGTCCTGGGTGAACAAGTAGCCCAGTTGACATCCTTCTTCAGTCTTGGGTAAATAGGTAGCCCAGTCGATGTCCCTCTTCAGTCTTGGGTGAACAGGTAGCCCAGTCGATGTCCTTCTCCAGTTCTAGATGAACAGGTTGCCCAGTCGACATCCTTCTCTAGTTCTGGGTGAACAGGTAACCCAGTCGACATCCTTCTTCAGGGCTGGGTGACAACGTAGCCCAATTATTGTCCTTTCTCTTACAAGACCTTCTCCCCATGCACAAAGTATGCATGCCCTCTCCTTCTCTTACAAGACCTTCTCCCCATGCATGGAGTGTGCATGCCTTCTCCTTCTATTGCAAGACATCCTCTCCATGCACGGAGTGTGCATGCCTTCTCCTTCTCTTACAAGACCTCCTCCTCATGCACGAAGTGTGCATGCCCCTCTCCTTGTCTTACGAGACCTCCTCCCTATGCACGGAGTGTGCATGCCCTCTCCTTCTCTTACAAGACCTCCTCCGCATGCATGGAGTATGCATGCCTTCTCCTTCCATAACAAGACCTCCTCTCCATGCACGGAGTGTGCATACCTTCTCTTTCTCTTACAAGACCCCCTCCCCATGCACGGAGTGTGCATGCTTTCTCTTTCTCTTATACGACCCCCTCCCCATGCACGGAGTGTGCATGCCTTCTCCTTCTCTTACAAGACCCCCTCCCCATGTGTAGAGTGTGCATGCCTTCTCCTTCTCTTACAAAACCTCCTCCCCATGTACGGAGTGTGCAGGCCTTCTCCTTCTCTTATAGAACTCCTTCCCATGCATGGAATATGCATGCCTTCTCTATCTCTTATAGACCTCCTCCCCATGCATGGAGTGTGCATGCCATCTCCTTATCTTATAGACCCCTCTCTCCATGAGGCTAGGTGACAAAGTAGCCCAATCATCATCCCCCAAAGGCAAAAACTGACAAAACCAGGGCAGAACTTGTCGAAGACTTTCGCTCACCTAGCCGACATGACCAGACCTTCGGGATCAACTAATAGAACCTTTCCTCGATTGGACTCGATCGACGAGACCAATAGTGGTACTCTGATCGTCAAAAGCAGACTTAGTGTAGAAGAAAACAAACACTGTCAAAAAGTCTCTTCTCCCACTAAAGTCTCCACGGACGGACCTGCGAACAATGCATCCCTACTTTTGAGTAGGCTAGTTATGCCATTACGTGAATCTCCTCAGCGTTCACGTGGTCCTGTGGCTAAGAAGGAAAAAAGTAAAATCCGAAAAAACTTTTGAATGATTGTCCTTCTCAATTATCTACATTCGGCGGGGCAAGATGTTTGAACATATTTTTCATCACCTTGGTCCCTGTTAGGAAGCAGGTCAATAAAGCCTACGAAATAGTGGAAAATTCTCGACAGTCTCAAAATGGCCCCAGAATTGCTCAAGATCATTATTAGCACTTTCAAAGACCACCTTCCAATTTTTGTCAAGATCATCATACATGTCTAAGGCAGGGAACACAAAGAAACATCTTTCAGAAAATTGGCCTCTAGCACTCTGAAACGAACCCTACAAATGGAGCTACATTTTTGGTGTCTCAAATTACTGTGGGACCACCACCATTGGGCCAAGTTTCATCTTGATCAGACACTCCAGAACAAAGATATGAGCAAAACATTGAAACAAGAGAGGTCACACACTATTCCCATATGGCCTCACTGCACCAAAACACCATTAAAGGTAGTTATTTTTACAGTCATGGGCAGTCACTTTCGGGGTCCGTAACTCACTTGTTCCAAATCAGGTCTCTCCTAAATTTGGTGAGCGTATTTGCTCATCAAGATGAACAACTCGATATGTGGCATGCCCCGAGACGATATCCAAGCAGGGAGAAAAGCTAGTGAGAAGTTGTTGATCTATGAAGAAATTGCAGAAAATTCAGCAGCGACACTGCCGCTCGATGAACCAAATGTCGATGGCTGCACAACGAATCGACGCAAAACGAATTCCATTGCGTGTGTAAGGTTTAGGCCTACCATTGGACCGAACCATGCATGTAACAGACGATCAGATTTCATGCATGAAGCCCATGAAGTTACTAAAATTTCGGTCACTAGATTCTAGATTTGGCAGAAACTCAAAAGTTGCGAAATCTTCGTTCGGAATCCAAATCACGTTTTGATTGTTGCCACGCGAACATGATGACATGCTTAGTGCGCTACCATGAAGAAATAATGAAAAAAATTTAAGGAAAGACCACACTATAGATCCGAAGTTTCCAAGATTCAAACAAATTTAAAGTCTTGTGATCATGACTCAAAAACATGATTCATGGCTTGAAGTTGGTATCAAAACAATCAAAGAATTGAGCCCTACAATAAAACAATAATCTTTTGATCAAACGGGCATCAAAACAACCTTGGGTCAGCCACAAAAGATCATGCAAGCTCTTGGATAGCCACAGGGACTATTATGGAATTCCACACATTGTTAGGCAAGGGCAAAACAGTCATTTTGCATCCATTTTTAAAATTTCTTTTAATTCAATTAAATCTTAATTTTTAGCAATTAGGATTAATTTTGATCAATCCACCCATGTTTGGGCACAACTCTATATAAATAGGCACTGCCTCAATGTAAAAGGATGGTACGCAAAGCCCTCACCACCTCTCGATCTTAGAGTGTTTCTTTGAACATTCAATAAAAATTTCGATTCCTTGCTTGAGCCTATGAGTATGTATTGGAGAGAGAGAGGAGAAATAAGAAAAGGGCCGATACCCTGTGGGCAAGAAACTTTCTCTCTCTTCCCCTCTCTCTTTTTTCTCTCTCTCCCTCTCTCCCTCTCTCTTTCTCTCTCTCTCTCTTCTGTCTCTATTAATTAGTGAGACCTAGCATCTGTTGGCCTTCTCTCTCTTCTTCTGTTAATTGGTGAGACATATCACTGAATGACTTTCTCTCTCTTCTTCTATCAACTAATGAGACCTAACACCGCTTGGCTTTCTCTCTCTTCTTCTGTCAATTGGAGAGACCAAGTGCCGGTTGGTCTCCGCTATCTTTGTCTATTAGTCGATGAGGCCTAGCACCAAATGGTCCCCTCTCTCTTCATCTATTAATCGGCAAGACCTAACACCAGTTGGTCCCCTCTCTCTTTGTCTATCAGTCAGCAAGACGTAGCGTCAGTTGGTCCCCTCTCTCTTCATCTATCAGTTGGCGAGACCTAGCATCGATTGGTCCCCTCTCTCTTCATATATCAGTCGGTGAGACCTAGCGCAAGTTGGTCTCCTCCCTCTTCTTCTATCGATCGGTGAGACCTAGCACCCATTGGTCTCCTCTCTCTTCTTCTACTAGTCGACAAGGCCTAGCGCCAGTTGGTCTTGTCCCTCTTCTTCTATTAGTCAGCAAGGCCTAGAGCCAACTAGTTTTCCCTCTCTTCTTCTGTCAGTTGGTGAGAGTACGTGTTAGTTGGCTCCCTTCCTCTCTTCTCATCTGACACAGTTGGTGAAGGTTAGTGCCGACTGCTTTCCCTCTCTCCTATCTCTTGAAATAGTCGGCGATGTCTAGCACCGACTGCATCTTCTCTTCCTTCTTCTCTCTCCTTCCGTCTATCCCTTTCCTCTCTTTAACCATTCCTCTGCTGCTCTCTTGTTTGACTAAGGGGGATTAAGGTTAGAATCTTATGACGGTCTTATCGTCTAGCCGTAATGTTGTTGTGCCAGGTTCGCTTGGCCCACTTTATTACCACAACAGACAGACCATCGTGCCTAGCTAGTCGATATCAACAATAATGTCTAGTAGCGATCCTGTGAGTCGGTTTCAGTTATCGAGCCCATTACACCACCATGCTAAGTCAATTATCCATCAGTCTAGTCCCTACTCTAACCTTCTTGCTTGGTTAAATTCTTCTCTCCCCCCATCTTTCTTTCTTTTTCTTGAATGCGCATGCTTGTGTACGCTAATTAGAGAGGAAAAGGGTGAGGTCTGACCCACCTATCCTATAACCTTTGCCATATATGTGTGTGATTGTAGAAAGTAGAAAATAAGAAGAATATGAGCAAAGGGAGCGATTATGAACCAGTTTCATTACTGGGGGGACTTTCTTCGTGAACTAAGAGAGCGCCCACACGAGTCAGCCTGAGCAAGTCCCGAACCCACCTTTTAAAATTCCTCTCTCACCGGTTGGTAACACTTGCCCCCATTTTCGAATGAGGTTCCCAAGATCCTGGGTCTTCCCCAAAACCCTAGATGTGAGCTGCCCGTTTACTCAGGGATCCGTAGGGTGAGATCGAGGCACCTAACCAAGCTTTCTCAAGCCCGCAAGGCCTGCTCGAAGCATGCCTACAATCATATCAAAAACCCCGCTAAAGATGGGCCTAGATGGTGTTGCTAGAAATGCTAGAAGGTTTGACTTCAAGGACCAAGCTTGTCGATGTAATAGCCATCTGAGCACTGGATCCTCTAGAATCATGGCAAAAACCAGAGCTTCTTGCCCCTTAGATTCAGAGGCAGCCCCAACCTCAACCTGTCTGGGTTCTTCAATGCCTGCCTCAACCTGCTTGGGTTCTTTAATGCCTGCATCGCCGCTTTGACCCTCTCTTATGGGGACCTCTACTTCTGTCCCAGCAGGCTCTGAAGAAACCTGTTCCCCTTACTAGTCACCCTCCTGAACTGTCACTTTAACATTAGCTTCCCCTTGGCCTTTTCCAGCTGATTCACCTTTAGACATGGCTTCTTCCATTTAGCCTGCACCTTCAACAACCAGAACCTCCGCCACGAAGAGCTCAACCCCCTCATCTTCACGACCTGGGCCCATTGGGGTAGCGACCTATTGATGCTTAAGCACGTCATCAATTACAAGCTCTTCTTCTTGAGTCATAGCCCCTGCCTCGATCGGGGCACTAAGCTCCTGAACATCAGAGCCCCGTCCTGGAGCAGTTGCTTCAGGACCTTCAACCTCGTCAGTCTCCATCGGAGCTGCCTCTGACTCATGAACTACCCTTGGACTCAAGGGCGCCTCCCCATGATTTGGAGTCACTTCCTAGTCGAAAGTAATAATAATGGGCTCAAAAGTGTCAGAGTCATCTACTTCAGTCTCTAAAGAATAAGAAAGAAGTTTAGGAGAAACAGAAGATGGTGGAAAAAATGCAAAAGGCAATACTGAGGGAGTTGCTAAAAGATCAGAACAGGAACTCCTGGTTCTAACATCACAAGAAGGATGACACTCTTATGCCTCCTAGTACGCCTACTAACTGACGATGGTGCACGAGTGTTGGCAGCGGTCGAGTGTTTTCTTTTCTTCCCCTTTACGGGAGTAGGAGCGGCCTCTTCAGAACTCCCTCCATGAGAAGGGCCTTCACTCAAATCCTGAATGGGACGCCTCTCATAACCTGGGACCCTGTGTCCCTTATCCCAATCGAAGATGGAACTAAGATTATCAAAGATGCTCCCAGTCCTCTCCTTCATCACAAGAAATTCGAGTGAGGCTCCATCAGCTGGTATCTCGCACGAAAACCCTAAGGCTTGCCATTTAGGGGGATAATCTAAGACAAATACCGCGCCAGGAGCAGCAGTATCCACCAGTCTCCTCTGCGTGGTATCCTAGCGCCAATTACAGTTCTCCCCTTTCCAGGGTTGATCAACATTTAAATATCCTTTGCTGGTGATTCTCGACCTGTTTACATAAGTCTCAGTCATTCGGACCCTCCTGCAGAAGTGAGGAAACACATACTTGTTGATTTGTAATTTTGAGACATGTGGACCAAGCAGTCTGTATATGTTTCGGCGACCAGTGCTCATGGAGAGTCCCAAGCTCTTTCGCTTTCCCGGTGTTCACCTTGCCCTGACACTTTTCAAAAAACACAGAGAAGGGGCAGCTTTGATCAAGCCCATGCTAACGGGCGAAGCGATGGGGGAAATATCCCTCTAATATGACATTGTGTGGAGTCCGATAAGGTAAAAATCCTCCTCTAATGCTCAGGACGAACATCAGCTCCCTAACGTTGTTGGTGCGCCATCTAGCTCCTTCCCCAATTCATCAATGAATGCACGATCGGTGAAGCTCCGGATCGGAAATGAGAGTCGCTGCATGTTTAAAGAGTCATTCCAAAATAAACCTCAAGCTTTCCAAGGGGTATGGAAGATAGCCCTTTGATTGGCAATCGTCATCAAGAAAGGCCATAGTTTATCACCTGAGCCCTCGTGCCTGACATAGTTGTTAGGGAAATTGGCCCCTAGCCACCTGTACACATAATGCACGGGGAATGCAGTTTTAAAATCCCTAAGAAATGCCTCTCCTCCTACAAAACCATTTCCTCCCTCTTTGCCCTTGTAGGCCTTTCCACGGGAGATGGCCCCCAAGCCATGGTAAATACTACACGAAACCGGCTGAGCGAGGGCATACTCACTCCCTCTTGCCATGTCGCAGGCCACATATAACACGCTTGGACAGATGTCGTCTGCGCATCCAGGGAGCACGAACTTGTGTAAAAATAAGACCAAATACGCAGCCAAGAAGACACAATCATCGTTGATCTCAGATTGATACACGGGAGGCATCCCTTTTGCAACTGCCTTCCCTTTCCCTTTCAAAGTGCCCTGACTGCCTTCGGGATAGTCCCCATAGAAGAATTTCACCCATTCAGTGAAGGTTATTCGGCCATTACTAGACTCGACATGAACTAATTAGTAAGCCTCGAAGATCTTCTGATAACTGGAAGGCGACTATTCTTCCCCCAAGTTAGCACGACCAAAGATGACTGAGTTCAGGGGACATGAACTCGTCATTCATGGCCTCGATGATCGGAAGGCCCCCAATAAAATGAAGATCTAGCAAAAACATTCCTGCTTCCCCATGCCCAAGAAGCCAGGTATTGCTAACATGGCTCCATGACTCTAGTAATACCTTCACAATATTGAAGCACTGATCATAATAGCTTCTCGAACACTGGACCGCTGCTAATAGAGAAGCACATTGAAGATTTCTTCTATGCGACACCAACACCTTCGCAGTCCAAGAAGAGTATCCCTTCAAAAATTGGTGCTCCCCTTATATTCACAGGCCTTTTGCTGACCACATCAGTAGCCCCTTTGCTTGTACCATTCGTTTCCCTAGGGTAGGCAAGATTTCTTCAGAAGCTATGTTCCTGTGCATGTAATGAAGGAGTGCCTTCCCTTCTTCAGTACTAACGTTGCCATCATTGCCCTCGCGTACTTCAAAATGAACGGTAATGAAAGTGACATGGAGAGGCCACTCTGGTTCACATACTGGCTTGGTCAACCAAATGGGCTCACCCCTCGATAAAACCTCGCTGGTAAAATCACGAGTGTCGACTTCTCCCCCTCTTGAAAGCCTCTTCACATCAGGAACCCGCCAGGAAGAATCAGCCATGATATAAGATTCACTCCCAAAATCAAACTGTTAAGGCAGTGGATCAGCTCCAGGCACCAAGGGCTGTTAACAGAAGAAACAAGATCGCTCAACCCGTAGTCGAGCAGGAATTTCTTAGGCCCCTTCCCCCATTGCCAACCTTGCTAAACTTCATCTCTGGCACAATATTTTTTCCTTCTTCATCCCGTCAAGAGGATGCTCTCGTCTCGTCTCGCACTCAGCACACGTCCAATGAGGGTGACGACGTTAAAAGCACTCCCCAAGGGTCTAAGTAAGGGAAAGACCTAAAAGATCTCCTACACACGTCCAATGAGGGTGACGACGTTAAAAGCACTTCCAATGATCTAAGAATGGGAAAGACTTAAAAGAATCCCTGCACTCGTCCAACTCTGGTGATGACATAAAAAGTTGCTCAGATCGGTCTGATGAGGGGAACAACCTTAAAAGTACCCCACCTTCTAACCCTACTCCCCCTTCTTCTCCTGCTTCTCATTCTTCCTTGTCTATGTCTCCTGCAGGTTCAACCTTGATATGTCCGGACTTCGATTCTCTCGATAGAGAATTTGCGGAATCAAACATAACAAAGATGCAACAGACATGATTGAGAAAGACCCTGGCGAAGGCAGCAGGATTCTTCACAATTGCTGATGCCCTAGTAGCTAAAGCCAAGGTAGATCCACCTTCTTCAAAGAAGCGCAAGAAGTCGAAGCCCAAGATACCCCAGTGGCCCCCTGAGCCTGACTTCAATCAGAGATTGAGAGAGTAGAGAGGGAAAAGCTTCTATTCTCAGGGAGCTTGCCACATGATGCAAATTTCAAGAGTAATACCCACCACGAGGTAGATAAAATCTCAAATCAAGGAGGACGCTGCAGCCTCCACTGCAGAAGTCGAGCACCTTGAACTTCTACAGTCCGCCACTGCCCCTTAATCCAAAGGGTACTCTGCCTATCCTACGGCTCCCTGGGCTTCTTCCTAATCGCAATACTTTAAACAATCCTCCTATTCTCCAATTTCCTGGGACCCCTTTTATCTCATGCACTCAGCCCCTTCCAAAACCTCAAACTTCCGTGACTCGAACCAAGCCCGCCATGCAATCAAGTCAGCCAGCCAACGACAATAAACCCACTTTACCCTTAACCCAATATACCCACCAAATCAGTGGCAGGTCCGGGGGTCAAGAAAAGGTGAAATATGGTGTGATAGGACATCTACGGAAGCTTCCATTCTCAGTGTCTATGACGTTCTCATGCTCTAAAAGGATTACCGGATGGCTTTGATTCACGCTCTCTCTGACCTAGAAGTGTACGAGGCCAAAGTAGAACCTATCGAGGCAAACCAAGCAATTCTTCTAGAATGTATGCCAATCACCTTTTCAGAAGACGATCTGCAGCTAGGGGAAAAGTTTCATAATCGCCCTCTCTTCGTTACTGGCGAATTACATGCATGCCGCATCAACCGAATTATGTTAGATGAAGGGTCGGCAGTCAACCTCATTCCAAGGAGGACCCTTACTTGATTAGGGTTGTTGAAGATCTTACCCCGACCCACGTCACAGTTCAAGGGTTCAACCAATCAGGGGCGAAGCAGGCTGGCGCGGTACGCATTAGTTTTAAGATAGGTGAGCTATACAATTATGCCCAATTTCACTTAATCAACACCGACACTTCTTACAATATCCTCATCGGTCAGCCATGGCTCGATGAATAGGGAGTGTTTCCATCAACGTTGCATCAATGCTTTAGATAGAGCTGAGATGGGAGACAACATACGATCTATGATGACAAAAGGCCGTTCCCTGTGACCGAAATTTACTACGCTGACGTTAAATATTACTTTAGAAGCCGAGTGATGAATGTCACGAGTCTACAAGCAAGACTGTGTCCTTGTCTCATGAAGATGTTGAGGATGTTGGAAGGACGCTAGTGAACATGTTCAAGGAAGAAGAAAGGCAGGGCAGAATTTACCCCTAACTACTCTTCATTCCAACATCCCTACAATTATCCCTCAAGAAACTTCCTCTTGGTTTGAAAAAGAGTCTTCACCTTCTGCCCCCAATTCTGAGCCACCTTGGCTGTAAAATTAACCAGAAGTCATTTTTAAGATTGAGCAAGCCATGTCCCGGCTCCAAGGATCACCTATACACCGGACCATCAGAAAGTCCTGCATATCCCCATTGCACTCTTGAAAGTTGAAGCAGTGCGACAACTGTCACAAAAGGTTTTTCAAAGCCCGGTTGCTACAAGTATAGAGCATGCTCCTCAGACCGTTGTCCAGCCAAAAGTTTTACTTTTTCCTGACCTCCCAGGAGAGAAGTTTGGCGAAGGGAAACTTCCTCCCCCTCAAGGATAGGATCCTCTAGAAAACTTGAGGACCGAAGTCCATAGTCTTCAGAGTCAATTGAAGGTCATGCGTATTGTTTCAAGGAATCTCAAAGAGTTTTGTGCCGGAGACTAAAAGCTATGATGAGCTTGAAGTAAACACGACACCAATAGAGGCCGATTCCCCTCCTGATTGGACTATCTATCACAGCCAGGCTCACCAAGTCATGAGGAAAATGAACTATGAGCCTTTGCCCAATCTGACATTGAAAGGACAAAAAGCAACGACTCCCTATTTCGAAGCTAGCCAAGCCGCAGTAGCCCACCATGGGGCTAAACAAGGCTTAGGGTATTAGTCTCTTGGGATAATGAAAGTATCGAGAGGCATTCAGAAGAATCACATGAAGCGCAACAAAAGTAAAGAGAGAATGAAATCATGCAGTAAAGTCATCCAAAAAGAGAAGCGCTATATTCATCACTCAAAACTTTTACAAGTACTGAAAAAAGGGGGAATGACATGCTCAGAAACGATCAATCATCTTAATGATCTCTGCGCTGCGTGCTTCAGGTGAAGTCTCAGTGCCTTGAACACTTGCCTTCAGCTCTGCCACTGTTTGAGTTGCCTCTGTCATGAACACAGTTTTCGACTCAATTGTGCCATCGAGTTCGGACAAATCTGCAACGAAAGAGGCCTCCATGGCCTTCCTTTGAGCCATCTTCATTGCGAGGTCCATGAATTCTTCTTTTAGTATTCGTATTGCTTCCTTGACTTCGATCATTCTCTTAAAGCTTCCTTGTGCCTCTCTCTTGAGGTCCTGCTGGTGCCCAGTTATTAAGGATTTCTTCTCAATACAAGCATCTACTCTTCCAAAGAGGATCTCCTTCTGGTTTCTTCCCCATGATGCAGTACTTCCCACCGCCAGTTCTCTAACTCGTTTAGAGTTGCACTAAAACGAGAAAGCACCTTTAGCACCGTCTCGACCGCAGAAGTAGCGACGGACTCCCTCAGCCTGGCCAAACCTTCTCCCAGCTCGTCAAAAGGCTCCCTCAAGCCCTGAAGGCTTGCTCTAAACATGCCTTCAATCATGGTAGAAACACCACCGAAAACAGGCCGGGATGGTGTTATTGGGGCCACAACTGCGGAAGACACCTCGACATCAAGGATCGGGCTTGTTGAAGTGATAGCCATATGAACCACTAGCTCCTCCGAAAGAAGGGCAAAGCCTAGAGCTTCTTGCTCTTCAGGCTCATAGGTGGCCCTGGCCTCAATCTGCACGGGCTCTTCGATGCCAACCTCACCGTCTTGACCCTCTCTTATGGGGACCTCTATTGCTATCCCAACAAGTTGTAGAGGAACCTATTCCCCTTGCCCTTCACCCTCCTGAGCTGTCACCTTAGCATCACCAAGTTCAGAAATTGCCTCTTCTCTTTGGCCTTCCTCAGCCGACTCATCTCTGACAATGGCTTCCTCCATATGGCCCTCGCCTTCAACAGCTAGAACCGTGGCCACAAAGAGCTCAGTCCCCCCATCTTCATGACTCAGGACCATGGGAGCAGCAACCTCTTAGTGCTGAGGCACGTCATCAACTTCAGGCTCTTCTCCTCGAGCCATAGCCCCTGCCTCGATCGGGGCACTAAACTCCTCATGCATGGAGGCCACATCAACAGCAGGGTCCCTATCTAGAGCAGTTGCTTCAAGGATTTCATCCTTTTCAGTCTCCACCTGAGCTGCCTCAGACTCAGGAACTACCTTGGGACTTAAGGGTGTCTCCCCAAGATCTGAAGTTTCCTCCCCATCAGAAGCAACGTCAATATGTTCATATATGTCAGAGTCGTTCGCCTCAGTTTTTAAAGAAAAAGAAAACATTTTAGCAGAATCAGAAGATGGTTAAGAAAGCAGAAAGGGTGATAGTAGAAGAATTCTTAAAAGATCAAAAGAGGAAGGGCTACCTCTTGTTTCTAACACCACAGGAGTTTGTCCCTCTTCTGCCATCCGATACGCCCACTAGCTGAAGATGCTGCAAGGGTGCCCGCAGAAGTCGGGCGCTTTCTTTTCTCTCCCCCTCCTGAAATAGGAGCTGTCACCTTAGATCCACCTCCCTGAGAAGGCCCTCCAGCCAATTTGCTGTGAGGACTGCTCCAGATTAGGACGTTCAAGTCCTGTGGTGGACGCTTCTCATAACCAGGGACTTGTCACCCCTCATCCCATTCAAAGATCGAGCTAAGATTGTCGAAGACACTCTCAGTCATCGTCTTCATTACAAGGAACTCTAACGAGGCCTCATCAGCAACTATCTCGCACGGAAGCCCCAAAGCCCACCAGTTATAGGGATAATCCAAGGCAAACACCATGTCGGGAGCAAGAGCATCCGCTAGCGTCCTTTGCCGAGTGTCCTGGCACAAGTTACCATTCACCCCTTTCTAAGGGTGATTCTTATCCCAATAGCCCTTACTGGTGAACCTCCACCAATTCATGTATGCCCTGGTTGTTCGAACTCTCCTACAAAAGTGAGGCAGCACATATTTGCTGATCTCTATCATTTCAAGATGTAGGTGTTCGAGAATAAGCCCCTAGCCACTCGTACACATAATGCACAGGGAATAGAGTTCTAAATCTCCAGGAAACGTTTCTCCTCCTACGATGTCATTCCCTCCCTCTTTACTCTTATAGGCTTTTCCCGGGAGATGGCTCCCAAGTCATGGTATATGTTGCACAGGACTGACTGAGCAAGGGCATACTCACACCCTCTGGCCATGTCGCATGCCACATATAGTACCCTTGGAAGAATATCGTCCCCCCAACCAGGGAACACGAATTTGCATAAGAATAAGGCCAGGTTAGCGGCCAGCAAGACACGGTCATCGCCGGTCTTGAGTTGATATATGGGAGGTGTCTCCTTAGCAACAGCTTTCCGTTTTCCCTTCGGAGTACCCTGGCCGCTCTCAAGATAATCCGCGCAAAAGAATTTCACCCATTCTGTAAAGGTGACTATGCCATTGATAAATCAGCCTACAATCGACTGATAGGTCTCAAAGATCTTTGGAAGACTTGCCGGTGGCTCTTCACCCCCAAGTTAACACCACCAAAGATGACTGAGTTTGAGGGCACAAACTCGTCATACATAGCCCCGATCATCGGGAGACCTCTAATGAAGTGAAGGTCAAGTAAAGAGATTCCCGCTTCACCATGGCCAAGAAGCCAAGTATTGATTACATGGCTCCACATCTCCATTAATGCCGTTACTGGATTGGGGCAACGGTCGTAGTAGCTACCTGAACACTGGACTGCTACTAATAGCGAAACACACTCAAGAGTGCTTCCATACGAAGCCAACACCTTGGCAGTCCAGTGTTCAGGCAAATATTGGTGCTCTCCTTAACTCCGGAGGCTTTTGCCAACCACCTAAGTAATTCCTTTGCCTGGACCATTCGCTTCCCCAAGGTGGGCAAGTTCTCCCCTGAAGATATGTTTTGATGCATCCAATGAAGAAGTGACATCCCTTCTTCAATACAGATGTTTCCATCATTGCCCTCCCGCACTTCAAAGCATACGGGGTTAGTAATGAAAGTAACACTAAGGGGCCATTTAGGTTCGCACACTGGCTAGGTCAGCCAAATGGGTTCACCCCTTGATAAAACTTCACCCGTAAAATTACGGGTGCCTATTTTTGCTTCCCTTGGAAGCATCTTCACATCAGGTATTTGGTAAGAAGAACCAGCTGTTACAAATGGACTTAGCGGTTCACTTTCAAAAGCTGCTAAGGCACTAAAACAGCGCCGGTTGAGCCTCTCAAACACTTATCGCCGGTGATCTTCTCAATACTCAGTGTCAGTTGCATATTAACGAATAACATAAGGTGAGTTTGACAAACACTCAGCACTGGTCAAGCTTCTCAGTACCTAGCACCGATTGAGCGTCAAACAACTAGCGTCGGTTAAATTCTTTCAACAGCAGTGCTGGTTGAGTGCCAAAAACTAGCATCGGTTGAGTCTTTCAACGCTCAACACCGGTTAAGGTTGCCAACACCCCAGCGACGGTTGAGTTGTCTTAGGCCAGCGCCGACTGTGATCAAATCTCTCGCACGTGCCATGAATCATAGTCGTGACATATTGAATTTAGCTACGCCGACTGACAACTGTCTCCATGTCTTTTGGCGCTGCCTCACACAAAGCGATTGATAATCACACGAATTCCAAGGATGAAGGACAAACCGTCACCAACCGTACGCTTCCCGTGATGGTTCACCTCTTACAATAGTACGACCCACCTCCTGCGACCGTCGGTCTCCCGCCAAAATTTTTCCTATACGAACAAAAACCCACTGAAGAACTTTCTCGCCCGTGTTTTTTGCCTGAGTGTTACCAGAACCTCACCGAAAAACTCCTACAAACTTCCCCTAAGTTGTCAGAAACTTCTGCAACACCACGAGCAGTGCCCAAAAACTTCCACATTCACCGGGAAACCCTTAAAAATATCTATCAGAAAGGAAAACTGAACCCGAAATTTCCTCTCTTTCACGAATAACTTCCCAGAGGATTCTCCTCTCCTTGCTACTCTCTTTGCAACTTCGCCAATTCTGGGCAAAGTCCACACGCCGAAAGTTTTCTCCGCAAGACCCTTGTCAAAATTCTGTTGTTTGCCGAAGAATCTTCCTTGCAAATCTCCTACTGAAGTCTTATTGCTTGCCGGAACTTCAATGGGGCACACCCTATCCTCATTGTAAAGAACATTGTTGCTTAAGGTTTTACCCTTGGTGAAATTAAGGGAAAAAGGGATTTCACCCCCTTATATAGACTATGCCGCCCTACAATGCCCCTCACAAACTAAAAATTCCAGTTGTGTCGAAGGGAAGAACAGGTCGGTGCTTCATAGCCTCGGTCCATGTTGCACGACCCTAAACTTCATAGCCTGAGTCCATGCTGCATGACCCTAAACTGCGCAGCCTCGGTCCCTACTGCACGCCCCTAGACTGTACAGCCTCGGTCCATGCTGCATGACCCTAAACTGCATCGCCTCTGTCTGTGATACATGACCCTAAACTGCACAGCCTCGGTCCGTGCTACATGACCCTAAACTACACAGCCTCAGTCCATGCTGCACTACCCTAAACTGCACAGCATCGATATGTGGTGCAAGACCCTAAACTGCACAGCCTCAGTCCGTGCTGTACAACACTAAACTGCACAGCCTCGATCCGTGTTGTACGACCCGAAACACATGCCCCTAAACTGCACGCCCTCGGTCCGTGCTGAACGACCCTAAA